>JASAOO010003305.1:0-35294 GCA_030849075.1 Zelonia costaricensis | reverse complement strand
GACCCGGGGTCTCTTCGCCGGGGGGGGGGGGGGGGCGCCGTCCAGACCTCCACAGGGTGTGTCTGTGGGCAGTTGCCTGAACAATTGTCCCCTTTCCTGCACGCATCCTCCTCTCTCGTGCACATCTCCCCCTTTTTCCCCCGCTTTCGTACTTCCGGACCTTGTCTACTTGTGTAACCCTGGCGAAGCGGACAGGTCACACTGCGGTGTTCGCCCTGTTCTCGTTCTCGCTGCCAGGCCCGCTGGTGACGCCCTGCGGCACATTCTACACTCGCCCCGCGTCTCCTTCTTCCCTCCCTGGTCCTCGTGGCTGTGCCGGCGCGCAGAGCGTCCTGTCCATCGCCGCAACCCACCGCGGAGAACCCCAAGCATTCACAGTCAGCCTCCCCCCCCCCTTGCGAGTTTCCCAGTCGCCCCGCTTTCTGCCTCTCCTCCCTATTTCGCCTCCTGTCGTACCCACGCACATGCACGGGCGAGTACACCCGCAGACGTTGCCGGCCCTGCGCCGGCAGCCGCCATCGATCGACACCTCCTTCTCTTCCCCCAACCTCTTCACCCGCGGCCAACGACGCGGAACGGCGCCGCCAACAGACGAGCTGCTCCGCTTTGGCAGCCTCACGTCGGTCACTCCGCCGCCCGCAGCAGGAGGGGCGACAGCCGCGGAGGCAGGGGCATCGACGCAGACGACGTCTTCACCGGCGCAGTCGTACGGGCAACCGTGGAACACCCCGACGACGCTGCAGTCGGTCGCGACGGCCATGAAGCAGCACGCGACAGGGCCAAGGGCGAACTCCCCACGCGGTGCTGGGGGTGGTGTTGGTGGCGGCAGCAGGAAGGGGCCTGCGCCGCGCGCGCTGGTGATGCCCGTGTCACCGAACCCGTCCGCCGCGGTGGCGGAGCGTGGCAAGGCACCCGACACACCACTGGGTAACGGCACCACCGTCACGTCGATGTCCACCACGCCGGAGGCGACGTCGCCGGAGCCGGTGGCGGACTCGGCTGTTATCACGCCCGCCGGGCGGGCGGAGCGGCTGCGCGAGCTTGAGGGCTACGTGCAGCAGCGCGGTGGCCGTCGCGCCTCCCTGGCGGAGCGCCACAAGGCGATCCAGAAGGCGCTCTCGCTTCTGCCCGTTGTGTACCCGGCCCTCACCGGCATCGTGCCCACGATCGAGCGGTACACGGAGGACGTGGCCGCCGCGCTGCTGCGTGCGACGACGGAGAAGGCCGAGGCCTTGCGGCTGCAGGAGAAGGAGCTGTACGAGCAGTTCGAGGCCTTCTTTGAAGGGAAGATCCGCGAGCTCGTCCTGGCGCGGCAGGAGGCGGAGCAGCAGGCCAAGGCGGAGCACGCCGCCGCGTTTGCCCTGCGGCAGGAGCGGGAGACGGAGCTCACGGCGGTGAAGGAGGAGCTGCTGCTGCGCATGAACGCGTGCGAGCGCACCGAGGACCAGTTTCGCGACTTCCGCGGCCTCATCGCGTCCGTCTTTGGCACCAATCAACAGCTGAGCATGCGCATCGAGCAGCTGGAGGATGTACTGGCACGGCACCGCATCGAAATTCCGCCGGGGAACGCGGAGATGATGGCCTTCCAGACGTCCTCAGACGGGCGGGCGTCGCACCGGCAGCGCGCCTCTGTGGCCGGCGTCAGCGTCGGCGGTGGGGTGGAGGACGAGGTGGACGGCGGCAACGGGAGCACCGATGGGGAGGGGAGTGGCGCCGTGGTGCGCCACACCAGCCGCAGCAAGTCCAACCAGGTCTCGATGGAGTTCATCGCCGCGGCGAAGCAGGAGCTGGTGAGCTCGCGCCTGACGCTGCAGGAAGAGCTGCTGCACTCGGCCTTCGACGACCGCTCCGCCTACCGCATGCGCATCGCCGGGCTGACGCAGAAGAACCTCGACCTCAACTTCGAGGTCTCGGAGCTGGAGGAGAAGGTGCGGGACCTGTACACGTACATCCACGAGAAGCGCTTCATTCCGGCGGTGGACGAGAACGGCGAGGAGATGGTGCTCATGACGCCACGGCCGCGCGATGTGCCACTCGCCCTGCAGACGGAGCTGGGCATCGAGTTGCGCCACTCCACCGCCAACATCGTCGCTGAGCTCGCAACCGTCGCCATCAACATGAAGCACCAGCTGAACTCGGCGCTGCTGCGCTCGCGGCAGCTCACCACGCTGGCGTCGTGGCTGAGCGAGGGCACCGAGGCCTCGGGCAGACGGGGCGGCGTGAGCGGCATGCTCGAAAGCGTCACGGAGGCGGCCGTCATTCCGGTGTTCCCGGTCACGGCGTGGGGCACCATTCCGCACTTCCTCCGCGCCCACGTCGCGCCAGACGTGCCCAACTACTTCTGGACGGAGGCCCAGGCGGCGTGCATCATGCACAACTTCTTCGCCGCCTACCAGGCGACGCGGCGCCGCGCCCGCTTCGTGCGAGACAGCAAGATGCTCTCGCCGCGCGTGTACCAGCTGTTCGAGCACCGCGAGGTGCTCCTTGCTCGCATCGACGCCCTCAAGGAGGACGTCGCGGCGTCGGTGGAAAACGTGCCATTCGGCTACGTGGTGACTCAGTTCGCCCGCGACGTGCTGTCGAACCTGTCGCCGCAGAATGTGCAGGAGGGGCTGCCGCTGCTGCTGCCCGGGACGGTGGCGCTGCGGTTCCCCAAGTCTACCAAAGCCGCGCCGTCGTCGGCCGCAGCCCCGACGGCGCTGGCGGACAACGCCGGCAAGCCCGCCGGGGCCCCTCCCTCAAGACGCGCCGAGGGCCGCACCGTCGAGGTGCGCAGTCCGACCTCGCCCGTCGGCGACTCCTTCGCCGTGCGTGACTGCCCGTGGACGGACGCGGCGCCGGTTGTGGAGTTGGAGCTGGCCCGCTTCACGTACAACATGTGGTACGCCGCTGTCCGCTACCAGACCTCGCAGCCCCTGTGCAAGCTGTTCGTGAGCCTCGTGGATGGGCAGATGCCAATCGACACTTTCGAGCTCATGACCGTCGTCGCGCAGCGGGTGCGGCGGCGCATCGAGCAGCTCGACGTCGAGCGGACGCGGCGCTTCGGGTATGCGCGGCTGGTGAAGGGCATGGTGCGCACCGTGGCCGACATGGACGCCGCCCCGGGGCTGCGCGCCGTCCAGGCGGTTGCCCAGGCCTTCGAGGCGAACCACACCCCTCTCCACGGCGGCTTCCTTGGGCAGGTCGCGCTGTTCGCGGACGAGACCTACTGCCTGCGCGAGTCGGCCGTCGCGTCGCTCGAGACGGAGGTGAAGCATCGGCCCATGAACAGCGCCGCACAGCGCGCCGCCGCGGCGAAGGCCGCTACGGCTGCGGCGGCCGCAGCGGAGGCGCCCCGCACGCCACTGCCACCCTCCATCATCACGCACCAGGTGCCGCTGCCCGTCTCCCTGACCGCCACGTCACCACCGTCGCTGCTGCCGCCCCTCGGGGCCAGCCGCATCGTGCACTTCTGCCGGCAGCTGGTGCTGGACACGGTGGAGGGCCTGTACAGCCGCATCGAGTACGCCCTGTGCACGCTCGTGGAGGAGAGCGAGGTGGTGCTCGGCCTGTACCTCCTCTCTCTCTCGCGCGCCAAGGCGGCCCTCGCCGCGCTGGACGATGTGGCGAGTCAAGAGGGCATGCACTCGGCTCTGATGAGCAGCGGCGGCACGGCCTCGCTCCACGCCCTCGGTCGCGTCTCGGCCTCGGCGTTGGCCGGCGCGCAGCTCACCGCCGAGGCGGCGGAGATACTCGGCGTGCGTGGTGTGACGCACGGGTACATCAACCTCCTCGAGTCGCGTGCGGGGGTGGTGGAGGAGAAGCGTACCGTGGAGCGACACCTGACGACGCGCATGGTCGACCAAGCCGTGCGTGGGCTGCCTCTGTTCAAGACTACAACGCACTTCCCCTTCCGCTGCGACCGTCAGGCTGGGCCAGCGCCGGTCGAGGCGGGGACTGCGCATGCCGGTGCTAGCGCTGGGGACCCGAGCGGCCATGGTGACGCCACCGCCGCCACTGCATCCGGCGGCGGCAGTGGTGCGTCGAGCGGCGCCGGCGGCGGCGACGTCAGCGCGGCGGGTGGGAAAAAGGGTGGGAAGAAGGGCGGCAAGCGCAAAGGGGCCGGAGCTGCGGCCGCGGGGACGGTGGTGCTGCGCCGCAACGGCTACCTCGCCGTGCAAGGCGGCAGCGAAACGACGACGCGGCTGTCTCTGAGCACCCCGCGGCACACGGGCGGGCAAAACTCGCAGAACCGCACTGACGGCGCTGCCGACGGCCGCGACGGTGCTGCGCGGCCGACGACGGTGGAGCTGGAGGAGGCGATGCGGAACACCGCGCTCGACGCGCTGCTGACGTCCTCGGCGGAGGGCGACCTCGTGGAATGGTACAGCCTGCGCCACGCCCTGCGCCGCACCCTCCCATCGCTGCCGTGGCACATTTTCCAGAGCGATGCCGAGGACGCCGAGAAGTCGTCGATGGCGTCGGTGTCGGCCTCCGGGATCGACATGCCCAAGGTTGCGACGCTGCGGGCCTCCGAGGAAGAGGCGCCGCACTGATGCAGTGCGAGGTGTGGCATAGAGCGTTGCAGCCGTGCCACTGCCGTAGGGAGGGGAGGAGCGGGGAGAAGACTTGGAACGGTTCTGCACTGCGCCCACACCCCTCCCTTGGGGCCGTGCACATGGCCTCGCTCGCGCCCGCTGGTGTTGTTGAGTGGCCGCCATCACCGGGGCTGACAGTATTCCTGGTCGTGCATGTCTCGGCCCAGGTCAGGCTTGACACACTTCAAATGTAAAGAGGACCGCCACACGGTCAATGCGGGGTGGTGGCTTTCCCGTTGTTCGGGTTCCCGGCGTACTGCGACGCGCGGCAACTCCCGCGCCCGTGAAGTCCCCTCGAGGCTCTTCTTCCCTTTTTTTTTCCTTGCTTCGACTTCCCGCTCTCCCTCTCTCTTGCGGGCGACTGGTTCTGATGTACAGTCACGATTTGCCCCCGTGCGGCGTCGTCTCCCCTTCGCGTTTGTGGGATGACTCTCACTGTCAGTATTGCACGTGGAGCGAGGCGCGTCTTGCGTGCCGTCGACCTCTGACGCCAAACTCTCACGAAGTGCCACACCCTACACATACGAAACAAGCAGCAGTAGCAGAAGACAGCAACGCATGAGTTTCGGAACTTGACGCAATTCAGTGCGGTCATTGTCGTCTGTCCGTGTTACAGTCTAACAGAAAGATACAGTCCAGGCCGCCTCGAGGTTTTGCCTACGCCGCAAATGGCTGGTACAACCAGCGAGCACTCGAAGGGACTCAATCGACCTTTGGCGTCGTGAAGATCTCTCACCCATTCAACGCTCTCTCTTTCTGTCAACTCCAATTCCAATCGTCATCGCATGCCGCATCTGATGTGTACCTGCACGTGCTCTGCACACACGCACACACACACACACACACACACACACACGTACGACGTACCCACGCGCAACCTGCAATTGCACAACGACCTCGCCTTCTCTCTCCTCACTCCAGCCGTCACTCTGCCGCTTTGCCCCAACGATGTCTGGCATCACCGCCGAGCGCTACGAGCAGCTCAAGAAGGAGCGCACGTTCCACAAGTTCACGTTCCGTGGGCTTGAGATCGACCCCCTGCTTGCGCTGACGGAGGAGGAGTTCAAGGCGCTGGTGCACGCCCGCGCGCGCCGCAACATGAACCGCCACGCGGACCGCCGCCCGCCGGTGCTGCTGAAGCGCCTGCGCGAGGCGAAGAAGCACGTGAAGGTTGGCGAGAAGCCGAAGGCGGTGAAGACGCACCTGCGCGACGTCGTGATCACGCCGGAGATGGTGGGCTCGGTGGTGGCCATCTACAACGGGCACCAGTTCAACGCTGTTGAGATCAAGGGTGAGATGATCGGCCACTACCTGGGCGAGTTCTCGATGAGCTACCGCCCGGTGCTGCACGGCCGCCCGGGTGTCGGCGCCACGCACTCCTCCCGCTTCATCCCGATCAAGTAAAGCGGTCCGCCAGCCCTACTGCCGCTCCTGCGATGGCGCGTCAGTGGCATCGTGACCGGGCCACGCTCCCCGACTCCCTGCCCGTGGATTCTGCAACGCAGAAGGAACACCCGTGCGGGTGTTCGGGGACAAGGCGTGTCTAGGGTGACTTCTCATTTCATGTTTCACTTCTCTCTTTGTGATTTTCAAACTGGCTGAGGGTGCATCGCGCACTCTTTTCTCAGAGTTCGAGATGCAGTCGCGGCCAGTAACCCGCCAAACAGACAACAACACGAAACATCGAAGAAGCGAATGACATGCGTTGACGCCGATCGAGGGCTCGAGGGCAGCGTGAAGGGGAGCTGGCGTCGTCACGACAATTCCCCTTCCCCCTTCCCCTTGTATCCACCCGTCACCGTGCGTCGTGCAGAGCTCGTGGCGAGTGCCGAGAAACGGGAGCGTTGCGAGGAACCGGTAAAACCGAGTCTACAGCGAGCTTTCCTCTCCGCACACCACGCCCACTCGCTGACAGTGCTTGTTGTGGACACACGTTCGTTTCCGCCCTGCCTCTTCCACCGAACGATGCGCTCGCGGTTGGATAACTGCTTCCGTGCCTCGGCGAGTGCGCCACGCTGATGCTACGCCGCGCGAGCTCAACGTGTACTATTGTGGTTTCATCCGCGTCTTCTCTTCTCCACACTTCTTGTGCTTGTCTGCTCTCCCGTGTTACTGTTTCACGAATCCTCTCCGCGCTTTCGCGCATTGGGGATGTCTTCCTTTACACGTTGGCCACGTACCTTACACGGCTCCGCGTTGCTGAATGTGCGGGCGAACCACCGCTACCACTGCAATGGCGTCGTCTCTTTCATCGCCATGCCGATGATGGGCTCCTTCCGACTTGTGTTTAGCTATTCCTGGGTATCGAAGCCTGTCTGCCTCGCCAGACTCGCTCAACTTCCCTCCCTCCCCACACACATACACACACACACACACACCGGAACACACCAACTCAACAGAACTCCACAGCCTTCTAAAACAAAATAGCGCAAATATCTATTTGAGGCAGGCATACACACACACACAGAAATTAAGAAACTCATACACCGCATCCGTATTTTACGGGGGTTTCAGCCCCCTCCCTTCTTCTCGTTCACTGATACGTGACACGACATCTCCCTATTTCACTCTGCCCCTCTTGGGCGGAACGGTGTTCGTGCATCGGTTCGTTGACATAGACCACCCCTATCGAGCCCGACCACCTGGGGAGCACCCGCCCTCCTCCCCCCCTTGTCGAACCCCTTGCTGGCAGTCTTCATCGTGCGTGGGCAACCACACCCACCTCACGCTACACGACGCTGACGTAAGCACAAACAAGAGCTGGTCAAACGACATCAACAACAAAAACAAAACAGCGCCACCCCTCCGTGTTGCACTTCTTGTCTCTGACACCGCGGACACCGTCACCGGGTCTCCCTGCAGCATAGTTCTCCCCCTCGACTTGCATTTCCGAGCGGCGCTTCACGAGAGCGTTGGTGCACTTGCCGGGCGAGGCCGATTGGAGTCGGATGCTCCTTCCGCTTCCCCCGAGACTAGCACGCCTTCTTCGTTGTCTTTTCCTGCTGGGTACACATAACGGATCGCTGGAGCTCTAGGATCTTTGCGCTCGTTCTGAAATCGGCCTCACCCGGTGCACCGGCCTGCAATCAACCATGGCCACGCAACATGACGTCACTCTGCACCATGCGCCCTCGGAAGAAACAGAGGACTTCGCAACGACGGTGAGGGAGAACCCCGTTTTCCGGTTCGAGGCAGAGGCTGCGCAAGCCCATCTCAGCATCTACGCCGAGGAGCTCAAAGACCTGCAGCAGATTCTGCGTCAGCATACCCAAATCTTCCGCAGGCTGATCGTTGAGCGTCGCGCGCAGCGGGCCAGGACTGCCGCTGCCAGAAATGAGCAGGAACTCCGCCACTACGATGACGAAGCAACGCTCCTGCAAGCGCGCCACGCAAGCCGCCACAGTCCCGAGAACGATCACGTTTCCAAGGCCCTCTTCAGCGGATCTGCGTCCTCATCCTCCCATGGGTCGCCGGTACGAAATGCGGCGCACGCGAAGGTCGATGGCGGCGACTATCTCGGCACGACACCAGCTCTGCCGCCCCTAACCGATGTTCACGGCCTCCCTCCCGCAGCCGCATCGGTACCGCCGCAGACCGTGCTGACACCATCTTCCAATGCAGCTTCCGCAAACAACACCGTGACACCACGGTTCGCGAACGTGCAGCGCGACGCAATGTCTCGAATGAACGTAATCCCCCACCACAGTGCCGGGCCCTCTACACTACAGAGTACCCCAGATAATGCTCTGTGCGATCCATCGGCAGACCGGTTCCTCCTCGCCGAGAGCCGCAGCCGCGTCATCCTCACCGAGGAGGAGGCCAACACCTACACTGCGCTCCAGCGCCGCAGTTTCGCACCATTCGAGAGCGAAACAACAACCGCTTTTACGCCACCCCATAGCAACGCGACCACAGACCCTCAGCTGCCTAGAACGAACCGCCACGATCTCGGCAGCGCAGCACGCGCCGCGACCGTTGCCGTCGAGGCCGCGGAGCGTGCCGCGCTGGCAGATGCTGGCAGCGAGGACCGCACCGCCGCGGTGCTGGCGGAGTGTGCGTCCGCGGAAACCGACAGCCGCGCCGCCATTGTTGCCGCCGAGGCCGCGGAGCGTGCTGCGCTGGCGGATGCCGGCAGTGAGGACCGCACCGCCGCGGTGCTGGCGGAGTGTGCGTACGCGGAGAGCGACAGCCGCGCTGCGATCGTTGCTGCTGAGGCCGCGGACCGTGCTGCGCTGGCGGATGCCGGCAGCGAGGACCGCACCGCCGCAGTGCTGGCGGAGCTGGCGTCCGCGGTGAGCGAGAGCCGCGCTGCGATCGTTGCCGCCGAGGCCGCGGAGCGTGCTGCGCTGGCGGATGGCGGTGGCGAGGACCGGGCGGTGGTGGTGGTTTTTGAGCCGGTGGGGGTGCCGTCACTCTTGGAAGAGGTAGCCGAGTCAGCTTGGCGGGTGAGGGGAGTAGCCTGCGCAAAGGCTGGATGTGATTCAGGTGAGTTTGAGATCCCGGCTCTTGCCGTGAACTATCCGATGGCTGAAGATGAAGAGATTGAGGCCGGTGTTGAGAACATGCGGGCCGAGTGCTCAGAGGAGGAGGAACGTGGCCGTGAAGGCCTGGTAGCGAGGGAGAGGGAGCAACGCGGTAGTGTTGAGCTGGCAGCGTGGGGGGCGGCAGAGTGCACTGGCCGCTCACTGACTATTCGTGAGGAGCTGTGTGGCCGAGCGACGCTGACGAGAGACCGGAACGTGGGTGAGGTGACGACGCTTCTGGCTGCAGAAACGGGAAGCCGCGCCGGGTTGAGGTCAGCAGAGGTCAGTGACCGGGCCGCCCTTGAACGGGCAGCGCTGCTCGCAGAGGAAGAGGCTTCTCGCGCGGCCGTGGGTGAAGAGGAGCTCTCCGAGTTCGCCACAGTCGCGCGTGTCGGCTACGAATCTCGTTCCACGGCTGCTCTAGCAAGCTTGCGGTCGGAAGAGACCGCCTCGCGGGCCTTCATCACCTCGGAGGAGTTGGGTCGCTTATCGGCCCTCGCGAGTGACAGGGACGCAGACTGCCGTGCTGTGCTTCGCTCAAGGGAGGCATCAAGTCGTGTGCAGCTGGAAGCCGCAGAGTCACACACGCGTGACTTGGCGGAGCACGTGGCGGTCGTGTCGGAGGAGGCCGCGACCCGCGCGAGCCTTTCTGCGGACGAGCGACGCGAGATGGCCACGCTTGCGAGAGGGGGCGACGCGGACCGCCTCGCTGCTCTCTCTGCTGCACTGCGCACAGAAGAAGGCGCTGCACGCTCAAGGGTCGCTGCCAGCGAGGCTGCTGTCCGCGCGAGGCTGGCCGGCGACCGCGACCTGGACTGCCTTGCAGCAGTGCGCGCTACAGAGGCGTCCAGGCGCGGTGTCATCGAGGCTGGCGAAGCGGCGGAGTGGCAGTCGCACCTGCGGGCGCGTGGGGCCGGCGAGGAGGCGGTGGTGCGTGCGGCCATCGTCGCGGAGGAGGCTGTGAGCTGGCAGGCACTCGCGGCGCAGGCGGCGGCTGAGCACCGAATTGCTGCCGACGTTTCTTCACGTGCGGCGTTCCTGCGGCGGCTGAGCAGCGGCGCGCTGCCCAGCGTCGCGTCCGCACGGACGGTGGCGACAAGCCGACCTGCGTGGTCCAGGGCTGCCGGGCCCGTCTCGGTGGCGCCTCTGGCTGGCCCGGTGCTTCAGCGGCGCCTGCAGACGTTGCTGGATGAAGAGGAGGACGAGCGTGAGCTGCTGTGCTTGGACGAGGATCGCCTTCGGCGACGACGCCTGCCGGCCTCAGCAAGCCCTGCTGCGGGGTCTGTGTGCGGAGGGTCGCAGGGAGTGGTGAGCTCGTTGGCGGAGTCCGTCCGCACGCTGGCAGAGCGTCCGCAAGTGCTCGGGCCACGAGACCGGACGCGCGGTGCTGCAGTCAGCGACAGGCTGCAGCGGTGGGTGCGGTCAGAGCGGTAGGACGTGGCGGTGGGGAGTGGGATGTGTGTGTGTGTGGGGGGGGGGAATGGCGGAGACCGCCTGGCATGGGCAGGGAACGTCCACAGCTGCTTCCGCTTTCTTTCCTTGGTTTGTTTGTGTTTTGTTTGGGTGGGTCTGCTCGGTGCTCTTCTGTGAAGGGCAAAAGGGCGTATGGCGGAGGAGTGGGGGGGGGGGGCGGCGGCGGCGGCGGGGCGAGACGGAGGTGAGGTGGTGGTGGAAGGGTCTGGTGGTGCCCGATGCTGCGGCACCGTGAGTCATGTCAACGCTGTCCCCTCCTCTCCTTCTCGCAGCCTTCCTCGGTCCACTTCAGTGGCCTCTGTGCCACTCACGTTATCAACCTCTCGTCTCGGCGGAGGCGTAAGCCCTACGCGGCGGGCACTTCTCTCCCAGCAGCGAAGGGTGCTCAGCGTCGAGTCCGTCCACGCTGAAGAGGGGCACAAGAACGGTGCCGCGCGCCTTTTTCCTCGTCCACGCCTCGTCGGAGGCCAAGCGGCTTGATGGACAGCTCGCACACCCACCCACACACTCACACGGACGCACGCAAAGCACACATCGCAAAAATATGAACAACGAAAGACCAAAAATGAGTTCTGCGAAGAGGCGTGGCCGTGGTTGTGAATTCGTCCTGAAGTACCTGTGATGTGGTCTCTGAGCAACGCACCGCCGCACCCGGAGGCTACAACACAACAACACTACTACAGTTACAGTTTTTTTTTGGGGCAAATCCCTCCGCTGTAGGTGAACAGGGGTACCCCGTACACGTGCACGTGGCTGCCACCTTGTGCGACCGGTATTCGCGATCGCCGTCGGGGTCGTCCTTCACAGCTGCCATCGCCGTCGTGCATTCCCTCGCCGCTTGCCTTTGGTCACTGCGTCTCACACCTGCGCCCATTCACACCCACTGCTTAAACGAAGCTGCAGCACCCCTGCAACGCACCCGCACTCCAAACACATCCTCAGAAACACGCACGCACACACACACCGGCTCACTCACACGTGGCGCTTGATGGTTCTCTCATCTCACACGTCGTGGACTCCAGCATTACCTTGCTCCCCTCCGTCTCCTGGCCTCTCCCCCCCAGCGCTTCGATACTGTTGTGGTGGTTCCTTAACTCAAGCTCTTTTTTTTTTTGTTAGCTTGACACGGTGGTCTGCCCGCTTCGCACACTGCCCACTGCTTCTACTGCCTACGGCCCTCCTCCTCCCCTCTCCTCTCGTCCCTCCCTCGACGAGTGCTGGAGACCGGCTGCCAGCAGGGCACTGTGCAGCGCTGTTCCTTTTGTCCTTGACTGTTCGCCTCTTCATCTTCCTTCTCTTCGTTGTTATTCGGCCTTATCTTGTACTGCGCGCGTGTTTAGCTCTCGCCCTCCCCCCTCGTGCCGCGCCTCGATTCACCGCATTGTCGTGTTCGCATTTTTAGTGTTCAGTTTTCCAATCTTAAGTCTGGTGTGTTGATCTCCCGCAGGGTTCGCCGCTCCTGTCTTGGCCTGAGGCTCTCTCACTCTATTCCCCCCCCCACGCCTTCTTCTGCACCCCTCCCCCGACCCGGAGTCTTTCTCCACCGTCCACGTCCTCGTCGTAAGCATGAAGAAAACGCAATCGCAAGCGGCTACGCTGCTGGTGCTTCTTGCCACCGCCCTCGTGGCGTTGTTGTGGCCTGCAAGTGCGGTCGTGGAGCGGGCGTGCACGAGCGCCGACATCGCGCGCATCTTCACCGCCTGCGATGCTCGCACGAGCAACTTGACGGTGGTCTCGTACGTTGACCCTAGCGCCGCGTGCGATGCGGCGGGCCTTGTCGTGCCACCGCCACGCTCGCTGGGGTGCTACGCCTGCGCAGACGGGCAACAGCTTGATGCCGCCACTCTGGACTGCACCGCCTGCCCCACCGGCTCCGTCGGCTCCTCTACAACGCGCTTCAACGTCTTCGACCCCCTCCCCGCAGGGATTTTCACGTACTGCGATCCCGAGCCCTGCGCCGCGTGGACGGCAGTGGAGGACACGTACGGCACTGTTCTGTCTTCCGGTCTGCAACCGACTGAGGGCCGCCCCATCACCGCGTGGGGCACGGTGGACGAGTCGGTGCAGTCGCTGCTCTCCTTCACAGCCACCGTGACGGGCAGCGACGGCGTGCTCCTCTTCGACTACTCCATCTCCTCCGAGGAGGGCTACGACGGGCTCGTGGTGCGGCTCAACTCCACCGCCGCCACGAACCCGGACCTCATCCTCGGCAAGCGCGGCTTCTTCGCAACCGGTGTGCACCTCGACTGGTACGCGGCGTCGCTGCCGCTGCCGCGCGGCACGACGCGAGTGCAGTTCGAGTACACCAAAGACAGCAGCGGTCCCGTGTACGGCGCCGAGCTCACCGGCGTCAATGACCGGGCACTGCTGCGCAACATCGTCGTCAAGGGCACACACAAGTCGGTGGCCGAGCTGCAGTGCGTGCCGTGCCCGCCCGGGCACTGGACGAACACCTCAAGCGGCACCGGCGCGGCCGAGTGCGAGCGCCGCCCACGCAACACGTTCCGCGGCGCCGCCGATGCCGGCTGCCGGGCGTGCCCGGCGGGCAGCTCCGCGCCGGAAGGCTCGACGAGCTGCACGACCACCCGCGACTGCACCGCGACGGACTACACCGCCCAGTACGGTGCGTGCGAGAGTGACGGGAAGCGCACGCGCAGTTGGACCAAGTACCCTGGAGCCACCTGCCTCGAGACGACCGGCACGCAGCCGCTAACGTCGCGGGTCGAGTGCGCGGCGTGCCCACGTGGGACGCGCCGCAAGGACGGCAAGCCGACCGACGCCTGCGTCCCTTGCGCAGACGGCGAGGTATTGTCTTCCGCGGGTACGTGCGCGGCGTGTCCGGTCGGCTCGGCCGCCGTGCCGGTGCTCGCGTACCGGGCCGGCTTTGACGGTCTCGGCGGCAGTGTCAGCAAGCTCGCCGGATCGTCGATGTCGCTGCGGTACTGCGGCGTGGCGTCGGGGTCGTGCCTCCTGGTGCAAGGGCAGGGCTTCGAGGTGGTCGCGCTGCCCTTCTTGGATGAGGACAACACGGTGATGGGCATCCGGCAGACGCACCTGAGCAACGCCACGTACGCCCTCTCCACCTTCAATTACACATTCAACGCCGCGGAGGACGGCACTGCGAACATCACGTTCGCCTACGTGGACGCTACCGGCGCGTTTGTGGACCACCTGGATGCCCGCACGACGCTGAACGTGCACTTGATGGTGGACGAAGAGGAGGACTACGCGGTGCGCACCTACGCCGCACGCCCGCGCGGCTCCGCCTCCCCCTTCCTCTCAATGCTGGTGCCGTTCTTTGTGGACACTGCCTTGTCGGGAAAGCAGCACCGGCTGACGTGGGTGGTGGAGGAGCTCGCGGCGACGTCGAACCCCATCTCGGTGGTGATCGTTGCGCTGGAGGTGACAGGGGACACGGCGGGCGGCGCGGTGGAGTGCCAGCCGTGCCGGCCAGGGCACCAGTGCCCCGTCAAAGCGTCCGCGATGGTGCCCTGCCTGCCCGGCACGGCGCAGGGATCGGCGAAACAGGGAACGTGTGACGCCTGCGTCGACCGCGGCTTCGCCCCTGGCTACGGCTTTACCAGCTGCGTCTCGTGCCCGACGGACATGACCCTGAGCGACGACCACACAGAGTGCAAGTACAACTGCGCCTGGACACAGGGTGGGTCGGTCTACAACTTCACGGCGCTGCGCGGTGTCGTGCTGAATGTCTCGGTATCGCCCACCACCGGCGGCAACGCCACGGCGAGCTTGTCGGTCGAGGAGGCCGACGAGGCCGGCATTGCGAGGTGGTACTTCTCCCCGTGCGACCCACTGCCCGTGCCGGACGCAGCCACCGCCACCAGCGCCGCAGTCGTCCCGGTAACACGGGAGCGGCTTTGCGTGCCGGAGCGGCGCAGCCGCAACAGCTCGACCAGCGCGTACGTGTGCCAGCGCACCAGCGCGACGCGTGGCCACCACTACGGCGGCGTGTTGACCCACATGACCTTTGTGAAGCCCTACATCATCACTTACCAGGGCAGTCCGTACGCGAAAGACAACACGACCTCGCCCACGACGGCCCGGTACGCGTCCGACATGCGGGACTCGTACGAGGCGTTTTTGACTCTGAGTTGCGACATGGACCGGAGTAAGCCACGCGAGGGGTCGCTGCGCCACATTTCCAACTCAGCCGGGGTCGTCTTCCTTGAGTGGCGCACCTCCTACGCGTGTCCGCAGTGCACCGAGAACAGCTACGAGCGTGTGGAGACGGGGTGCGAGGACAACGCCACGCAGGGCGCTGGTGGGACGCGGCGCATCTACTATACACTGCGCGCGGACACCCCCGACTGCTTCGGCGGGTACGAGCCGCCGGCACCCGTTATCACGTACTGCCGCGAGTGCACATCCAGCGCGTACACGGTGCGGTGGCTCGAGTGCAACGAGACTTCGCAGACACAAGAGGGTGTGTACGTGCTGAAGGAAGGCGCGAACTGCACGCCGGGGGCTGCCGCGCAGCCGCCATTGAAGCCGCGCGCCTGCTCCGCCAACGAGAAGGGCTCCTCGGGCACGCTGATGATGACCCTCATCATCCTTCTTGGCATGGTTGTTGCCGCGCTCTTCGTGCTGGGGACGTACTACAGGCGCCTGAGCGAGCGCGTGGCCCGGGCGGCGCGTGGGGAGGCTGCGGAGCTGGACACGTACGGCGTCGTGGGCCCGGACGACCTCTACGTGCACTACACCACCGACGAGAACGAAGAGGCGCCCGGCGCCGCGGGTGCGGGTGCGGGTGCGGCGGGTGCCGGCGCGTCGACCCGCACCGGGGCATCGGCGGCGGCTTCGCGGTTGTGGGGCGTGGTGATGGGCATGGGCAACCACCTGCGCGACACCGTCACGCGTCACGACGTCATTGACGACGACACCGAGGCGGGCGCAACCCCACGAAACGCGAACGGCTACAACCGCGTGTCGAATGATGCCGACCCCAGCGCGGCGCAGCGCGGCGGCGGGCGCCGGCAAAACATGTTCGCCTTGGCGGACGACGATGACGACCTCCTGCCCAACGCGCTGTGAGTGCGGTGGACAGGAAATGGGCGCACGAAAGGGGGAAGAAAACCAAAAGAACCCACCCGAGGTGCGGTCGGTGAAGTGTGTGCTGCGAGGGCCAAGCATGATACAACCAGCTACTCGTTTTCGTTTCCTTGTTTGTTGCGGTCTTCATTAGCCCACCCCACCCCCTTTTCCCATGTATGTGTGCGTGAATGAGGTGTGTGCTTCGCGCGTGTTTCCTTGCTTGCTTCTGCGTCTGCAGTGTTGTGAGTCCCATTCGATCTTATCGTGTGGTTTATTCGTCGTCGTTTGTACGGTGACGTTCGCGCCTTTGCCGCGTAGTGGCGATGGTGCCGGCTGCAGCTGGTGTGGTTGCTGCGTTGACAGAAGAAGTGGTTGGCTTGCTGCTTGAAGCCTCTTGACCGGTTTATCTTCCTTTGGTTTCTGTTTCGCATTCACCGGTGCTCACTGTCTGGCGCCGCTTATCCATCCCATCGATCCGCGCTCCACCCCTTCCGCGAATTGCTGCGTCTAGAAGACGGTGGCGGTGGCGGTGGTGTGTGCGTGTGTGTTGTGTAAGATGTTCGTAGGTGCTGTGCCCGACTTTGGTGCGACTCCTGTCGACGGGCGTCGCGTCGTCGGGAAACAAGGACGCACACGTAAACACGTCCACACGGAGCGAAGCGGCGTACACACGGGGACATGCTACCGAACAGCAAAAAAAGAAAAGCACGCTGAAGTGGTTTCACGCGAGGGTGGCGTGCTATTGCGGGTGCATGACAACGAGGAGAGGAACGAAGTCGTCTGCAGCGCAGGCGGTGCGCCGTCACCATCTTCGGCCGACGCTCGCTTTACGTTGCCACTCTCACACTCTCCCCGACCAGGCGGGCCGAGGAATGCCGCTAAGTTGGGGGGGGGGGATTCGGTCCTGTGACACGCGGAGAAAGAACCGAGGCCCTGTCCACCTATTCAACCTTTGCCACTTCAGTGTGTGCGTGCGCCGCGTTTTCATCTTACGTAGTGAAGACACAGCGCATTGGGCGGTGCATTCGCTCTTTTGCAACTGCTCTCCTTCCTCCCCGCCCCGTTCCCCCAACCACTCACTCGCGTCTGGACCCTCACCCACTCTGTTAGCCGAGCAGCCTCCATCCTTCGCCGCTGTGACGTTCAACACACGTCTGTTTTTTTTTTTTTTTTTTGCACGAGTAGTACACGCACAGCGCACCACGTCACAGAGCGGCGATGTCTCGCACCGCGCGTGTGCCCACCCTCGGCGGCGGCATCTCTGTAGCCGACCAGGTCGCCACCCTTGCGCCCCTTGCCCAGCTTCTTGGCCTCGACGGCGGCTCGCAGGCAGGCGACGACGACCGCCACGTGCGAGGCGGACGGCGGTCGGCGAAGCCGCCGGTGCGCAGCACACGTGCCGGCCACGGCGGGCGTGTCAAGGGGCCCGCCGATGCATCGGTGCAGCAGACGCGCGGAACTCCGGCAACACTCGAGGAGGCTGCGGCGCTGCTGGAGCACGCGGCGGCGCCAGGCACGGGGCCCTTCCGCGACGACAACATGCAGACGTCCTTATCAAGTGGGCAGCCGGTAGCGCTGCTCTCACTGGCCGTGCCGCAGCAGCAAGCATCGCAACAAGCGCAAGCACCGCCGCAGCCGCCGTCGGCGCCGCGTTGTGCAGGGGGCTTGTTGGAGTGGCGCCGCGTGCAGCAGTCGCTCCAGCTGCCCGTCGCCTACCGCGACGAGGGCGATGTGCGTCTAACGCTGCGCCTTCTCCGCTCGCTCCCGCTCTTCACCCCGTTGCTGGAGAACGACTTGCTGACGCTCGCAGAGACGATGGCGATTGTGGACGCCAACGGGGCCGGGACGGTGCTGCTGCGCAAGCCCGTGGCCGACGACACGGCGGTGCCCCTCACGGCTGTGGCGGGTGGGCCGTCTCGGTGCACGTCCGTGTCTGTCACGGGAGAAGCAGCAAGCGCCGCGACGGCGGGCGCCTCGGCCTCCACGAGCACCTCCGCAGCGGGCAAGAGCCCCACGCCGCTCCCCCCGCCGCTGTCGCCCGGGGCCACCTTGACGCCGGCGCGCTTCTTCGACGACGACGACGCAGACGATGCGCAGGCGCACGTGTGGACGATGCCGGCAGCGCATCTCTTCAAGTGCTTCCGCGAGCAGATGCAGCGGGGCGAGCGCCCCACACTCCCTCCTGGGTGTCAAGAGAAGCGCAGCGTCGGTGGTGCGGCCGACGTGTTCGATGGGCAGCCGCTCCCATCGACCGGACCCAACAAGACACAGCCGCAGCGCCGTAGCGGGGCGCGCCCGCGCTCCCAGCATCAGCACCGTGCCTCGATCGCGGCAGCGGCGGCAGCCGCGCGTCGGCACGCCACCGGCAGCGCGAGCACGCCGATGGTCAGCGCGGCGGAGGACATCATGGGTGGCGAGGACGGCACGGGCCCGAACGCAGCGTTTGCGATGGTGCTGCTGAGCGGCCACTGCGATCTTGAGTGGCCGCTGAGGCCACTCGACACGCTGAACGGGAGCGCCGAGGCGGAGCCGCGGTGGCAGAGTTACCGGCTGCAACCCGGTGACGCGATGGGGTATGCCCTGCTGTGGGGCGCGCTGCCGCCAGGCGCGCAGTACGTAACGTCCGAGTCGTGCATGCTGCTCGTCGTCAACGGCGAGGACCGGTCAGCGGAGATTGCGGACCGACTGCGACGCGTGTGTCACCGCGCGAATGAGGGGGTGCTGCGAGTGCAGCGGCGCTTTCTTGCGCAGGAGCTGCGGGTCCGCCTGTTCGACCCCGTCGAGGCGCCCCCACCGCGGCCGCCGTCGCCGCGCGCCGCCACAGCAGAGCCCACCGCGCGCGCCACCAAGGAGCGGCTCAGCACGAGTCAGGCATCGCACGGCCCTCTATCGCTGCCACCCGTGCAGCGGGCAGCACCGGCGACTTCCACAGCGGCTTCGGCGATCACGAAGGCGTCCGCCGACGGCCCGCCGCCCTTCGACGGTGACGACGGCAGTGACGGGAGTGGTGTGCCGGCCGTGTCGGCGCTGCTGGAGAAGGCGGCGCGTCAACTCATCCCGGTCCGTCTGCCGACACAGGGGGTGGTGTTCCGCGAGGGTCTCACCCCCCGCGACGAGTGCGCACTCTTCTTCCTCGTGGAAGGCGGCCTCACCGTGTCGCGGCGGATCTGGTCTCAGGATCAGCAGCGGCTGCTCGCGGAGAAGACGCAGCTCGTCCGCCTCTTGACACCGGCGACGGGCATCAGCCCACTCATGGCGCCGCTGCCGTCGACGGAGACCATGGAGGTGACGCGGCTGCGACCGGGCGACTACTGCGGCGACCTCGCCTTCCTCGACGAGGACCCGGACCACGTCGTCTCGATCGACGCAGAGTGGACGGACGCGTACTGGAACAGCACCCTCGCCCAGGCCAACACACGGTGCAGCGAGTCGGAGCAGCGGAACCGTGGCCCGGCGGCGGCGGCAGCTGGTGCTGCTGCTGCGGTGGATGTGTCCTCCGGCGCGGCACTGCCAGCGCCCGATGCAGAAGAGGTGAATAACTCCATGTTCCGGCGACACAAAGCCAGCGTCGTCGCCCAGCAGGCGTCCGCGATGTACGTGCTGCTGCCACCTGTGGCGGACGAGGTGGTACACGGGCCGGTGCGGGAGCGCATGTGCGCGCACATTCGCGAGGACTACGTCGGCTACCGGCAGGTGTTTGCCGAGTACGAGAAGCTGTACAAGTGGGCCCTCTACAAGGAGCGCGTGCTGTGCGACGTGTCCAAGAGGACGACCAGCAGCTTCCGTTGACCGCACGCTGGCGCACGCGTGTCACGCTGGCCGGCGCCTTCTGCAGAGGAAGAGGCGCCGAGGGCAGACGGGGGGAGGGGGGAGTGCGTCGTCACCGGATGCCGCAGCTCGACTGCGTCTTGTCCGCTTCGTCACCCGCAGCCTCCCGCCGTGTTGCTGTTGGTTTTCCTTTGTCGTCTGTATTGCCCCCCCCCTCCCCCTCCCGGCACTGTCGTGTTGGCCACGCTCTGCCGCACGTGAAGGAGCGCGTGCTTTCTTGCTTTCTGTTGGTGGTGCCTGTGTCGAGTGCACGCCCTGATGTAACCGTACCCCCCCCCGCCCCTACCCATGTTCAGTTCTTTTGTACCTTCCACTCAACATGTTCCACTGTGTGTGCCGGGGTGCCTTGTTCTTCGCTCTGTGCGTTGCTTGTTGGAATGCATTCAGCGCAACTCCTCCTCCCTTCACCCCTCCTTGCTCCACCGCCTGCGTCGTCGTGCCGCATCACCCACATCGGATGTCGGCGTGTGTGTGCGTGTGTCGACGGGTCGGGAGGCGGAGACCCGTCGAAACTGCTGACTGCCTTGAGGCAGCGTCGCCACGGTAAACATCGATGCGACGAAGTGCAAGAGGCACATCCAAAAAAGGCTGTCATCGGCAACAGGCGCCGTCCTTGCAGCACGCGCACCTCGCCCCCCCCCCTCCTCCCCCCTCCTCCCCCCTCCCCCGCTCTCCCACCTCACGTGGACGTGCCGGCCGTCTCCACCATCCGTTCACGGCCGTCTCCCATCCCCTCCTCGTCCTCCCCTTTCCATTCTCTTAGCCGCCGCGTCAAGTACAACCTGCCTTCATACAACTCGCACGTCTTGTCTGTTCAAGAAAAAGAAATACACACAGACATACACACACATACAGATACGGCATCCTCTCCTTCACACACCGTGCTCCGTGGTGCTGCTGCTGTTGCCCGACGTCTCCGGCAGTCGACCCACCAACACCCCTCGCCTCGCCGCCGCCGCTGAAACTCAATCAGGGAATGCAGTCGATTAACGAGAGCACGCTGCGCGAGTTCTACGCACACGTGTACCCGGTCGAGCTCATCACGCAATGGCTCGCGTACCGGCTGAGCCCAGCCCGGCTCTCCATCAAGGCTGATGCGCCAAGCGGAGTGCACGCCAAGGAGGAAGGCCACGGCAGTGATGCATCAAACACTGCTGCCGCGGCGACTGCCTCTGGCGCGGCCCACGGCGACCCGGAGGACGGAGCTGACGCCTTCGACGGCAAGGGCGCCGCCGCGGCGGACGGCTACCTCGCTCGCCGCGAGTTCTGCTTCACTCTCATTGGCGACATCTTCACCCGCTTCCGCAGCTACCGCAGCACGGAGGAGCTGCGTGCGGAGCTGATCCGGGCCTTTCCGGAGAAGATCGACGTGGGGGCCGTGTACAACATCCGCCCGAACCAGAAGCAGGGACTCGCCAACGTCTTTCCTGTTGAGCGTGAGCTCGTTTTCGATATTGACATGTCCGACTACGACAATGTGCGCTCCTGCTGCACCGGCAAGAGCATCTGCGCCTGCTGCTGGGCGTGGATGTCGTGCGCGGCGCATGTCCTGCACACCTTGCTGAGCGACGATTTTGGCTTCAAGTACATACTACCTGTCTTCTCCGGCCGCCGCGGTATTCACCTGTGGGTGTGCGACCGGCGCGCTCGCCAGCTGACGAACGACGAGCGCACCGCGCTGGTTGGGTACCTGACGGTGGTGGCGCCCAAGACGCTGCGTAGCTCCGTCGTCGCCGACCTCGCCAACCACCGCCCGATTCACCCATCGATCCGCCACGTCCTGCGCACCCAGCTCGACCGCGCCTTTATGGCGCTCTTCGTCACCTCGACCCCTGAGAACCTCAACAACATCGAATCCAGTCCGAAGGCCGCCTACATCGTCCACGACGCCACCCTCGCGGTGCTGAAGCTGGGCCGGCGCGATGCGCTCAACCGCTTCCAGCAGCACATCCACTTCCAGGAAGGCAACGTACTCGACTGGCTCTCTTTCCGACGCGCGCTTGGGCCGGAGCAGGAGGCGGTGGACGCGCTGCATGCAGTGCAGCTGCTGCTCATGTATCCCCGCCTGGACGAGCACGTGAGTACCCGCCGCGACCACCTGCTGAAGCTGCCTTTTTGTGTGCACCCCGCCACGGGGTCGCTCTGCTGCCCGCTGGAGTGGGAGGAGGTGGACGGCTTCAATCCCACCGACGATGCCCCGAAGCTGAGCGAGATGCTGCTCAGCCGCAGCATGGACGGCCGGTGGACGCTGCCGATGGAGCGAATGCTGAAGGAGATGCGCGCCGATGGAGAAGAGAACGTCCTGTGAGGGTGACGCATGACGAAGCGGCCACCAGCGCCGGCTTGAAGCGGGTGCCGTGTCGTCGGCCACGACCTCACCCTCGCCGCCGCCATCCGCTTGGCTGAGCTCACCTCTCTTATCCCTTTACCGGGAAGCCTCCGCCTTCCGCCCTCCTTCGTGTGTTACGCGAGGACTCGTGTATGGTGGGCACAAGGAGGGTCATAGAATAGACGTGAGGAGCATCGGCGCCTGCGCCTTGCGTGGTGCGTTTGCTGTGGCCGCCGGTCCCACCACCACCACCACCACCACCACTGCCCTCTGCGCGTCTGCGCACAGTGTCGTGTTGAGAGGTCGACGTGCTCCACTTCGCCATCATGGATCATGTTTGTTGTGTCTGCGTCCTGTTTTCTCGTGCGTGCTCTTGTGCAGTGCAGGCGAGTTGCGACGTACCTTTTTGATTGTGCAAGAACTGTCAAGAAGCGTAAATCTCGCCGTGTAGGACGACGAATCGGCGCTCGCCGCATCGAGCCCCCCCCCCCTCCCACCCCGGCAGCACCGCGTCTCGTGCGCCGTCGACTTGTCTGCCCAGTGTGAGGCTCCCGTACCGATCACACACCCCATGCGCACACACCCCCTCTCCTCTCCTTCTCCGCTCTTCGTTCCTCTTACGGCGACACGCAACACATGCCACACGGGACGCATCAATGTGTGCGTAGTGCCCCGCACCTTTTTTTTTTCCCTTCCTGTGATTGAGAATTACGGCGCACACACGCACACACAGACACCCGCGCGTGTTCGACAAGCCATGTTCTTCGCGCCACCTGCGAAGGTGCCACGCACGCAGCGGCTGACCGTGGCGCCCGGCGCGGCGCCGTACGCGTACCAGCGCAGCACGGAGGCCTCCAGCGGGCAGCCCGAGTCCGCGCCGACGTCCCTCGCTGACGCCGTTGTCGTCGCCGCAGCCAACGACACCGCCATTCCCGTGTCCAGCTTCCTCTCGGGCGTCGGCACGCACATGTGCTGGCTCGTGGATGAGAACAAGAAGCTGCTGCGGCTCTGGAACGTGCGCCGCCAGGGCTGGTCGACCGCGGCGCCGCGACTGGCGGAGATTCCGTGCTTCGCGGCCGCCGAGGAGGGGCTGCCGCTGTTTGTGTGCGAGATGGGCGCGAACGAGGAGTCGCTCGCCTTCTGCAGTGAGCGGGGCGCCGTCTCAAGCCTCGACCACACCATCGAGGTCCAGCTGATCGACACAGCAACAGAGAGCGTAACAGCCTCGTGCTTTGTGTGCACCCGGCGACTCGTCAGGACAGAGTCGGTCATCATGACGGTGCTGGGTACCACCGCCGGGGTGTTGCTCGTGGACCTCAAGCACGACGGCACGCACACGACGGTGGAGTTCAACCGCAGCGACCCGGCCGCGCTGCGCTGGGCCCCGAACGGCCACAACCATCTCGCGCACGGGCAACCGGCGGACGGCGGCGGCGGCAGCAGTGGTGTTGCGTCCGGCATAGATGCACAGATGTCCGCGGAAAACGCGGACGAGGAGGCGGAGCAGCAGCGGCTTTCAAACGAGGACTCGCAGGTTGAGGGCCGCGCGAGCACCGCGGGCACCTCGCGGTGGCTGTGGGACTCGATCAAGTCGCTCGTGGGCGGCAGTGGCGCGGCGCGGGGCGGCGGCGGCAGCAGTGGTGGCACCGACGGCACAGCGCGGCGGCACGGTGCCGCCGCAGGAGACGGGGATACGAGCGGCGGCGAGGCACAGGCCACCTCGCCGCTGTCGGTTGTGGGCCGTGACGGCCGCACTGGCAACTCGCTCGCCTTCACCCACGTTCAGCTGCGGCAGCACTACCCCGAGCAGCTGTTCGCCATCAACGCAGCAGGCGAGGTGTTTCTGCTTGACTTCGGCCCTGTGCCGCCGACCCCGGCGGCGACCGTGACAGGAGAGCGCGCGGAGCAGCCGCGCGTGTTGATCAAGTGGGCCACCTCGCTGCCATCATCGCTGCGGCGTCGCGGCTATGTCGTTGCCTGCAGCGAGACGCGACACAAGCTCTGCGTGCTCTACTACGTGCACGGCACTGCGGCGCACCCGCTGCCGGCGCTGTGGCTCGTGACGGTGGACGCCTCGCTAGGCAATGTCGTCAACTACGTAGTCCTGAACGCCATTGCAGAAGTCGTGGCCACCGCGGCGCGGCTCCCACCGCACCACATCCGTGTTTTCGCGGACGACGTGCGCTGTGAAGTGATCGTCAGCGTTGGCGCGTATGTGCTGCGCGTCAACAACCAGGTTGGGGTGCGACAGCCGTGTGCGAGCGAGGACACGCTTTGCCTCACGACGCTGCAGCAGCCCGTCGCCTCGCTTCTCAGCGATGACAGCCTCATCACCCTAGACGCCAACGGGCCGCACCGCACCGTGCGGGATGTGCGGGCATCTCACATGGCGCACGACACGGACGCCACCGCGGCGGCGCAGCGGCGCGTGTACGATGTCGACGGTGCCGGTGCAGCCGCACTGCAGCGCACTCTGGACGCGGTGCAGGCGGACTCGAAGCTGTCGCTGGACGACACGGTGCTGGACGCCAGCGAGTCGCTCGCCATCGCGGTCGCCGCAGCGGGGCGTGGCATTGACGGGCAGGAGGGGAGCGGCGCGCGCGGGGCTGGCAACTGGGCTCGCCGCAACCTGAACGCCGAGGACGACAACATTGTGCAGCGCGTGACGCGGCAGCTCACGGCGCAGCAGCGGGCGCACCGCGACTTCGTCATGGCTGTCCTTCAGCGGGGCTCGGTGTGCGGGCAGCTCGCCCCCACCACCGTCGCCCAGCTCCTCTCCACCCAGGAGGCGCTGCTCGCCCTCTGCGCGCTGCGCAGCATGCAGAACGTCGGACTGCACGAGCACGCGGACGCCTCGGCGGAGGTGGCCAGTGCGCTGGCCCACCGCGTCTTGCCACCATTCAGCGCCGTGCCGCGCCACGGCAACGAAGGCTCATACCTGCTGCAGCGCCGCCCCTCCCGCCACGGTGACGCCGCCGCTGCCGACACACCCGGCCGCCTCATCAAGTCGGCTGAGCAGCTGGAGCGGTGCCAGCAGCTTCTGCGCCGGGCCACCGTTGCCGTCGCGGACGCGATCCGGGCCGAGGACGCAGGGCCTGATAGCCCGGTGCGCAGCCTCACCGCGGCGGAGCTGTGCTTTGCCTCTCCAGCGAACGTGGCGCGTCTTCTGCAGTTTGTGGTGCAATACGTGCGTGAGGTGCGCGCGACGATGGCACAGCGGATCGAGGAGAAGTTTGCCGAGTGCTACGCCGCCGGCTGCGTCTTCGTCGTGGTGGCGCAGACGATTGTGGAGTCGCGCGAGGAAGTGCGCCAGGTGTACGACCTTCCCCACACCGTGCTCGCAGGGATGTGGACGAGCTCGCCCGACGCTGTCGCCGGGGTTGAGCTGTCGTTCTCGCAAGCCTGTGTGCAGCTCTCCGACATGCTCGCAGACGCCTGCGACGTGCTGCCGAGTGGTGCGGCAGGTGGGGAAGCTGCCCTCGCCTCCCTCACCCACCAGCACCGCTGCGACCTGCTCGACGTTGTGAGCTACCTCCTTTACTTCTCGCTGAGCAACAGCGGACACCGCGACAGCGGCTTCACCACGTCGGCCATTACGAGCATCCTGCTGCGCGAGCCGTTTGTCCGCGGCCCGGTGGGCTACCCCTTCGGTGCCCCAACCGCGTCCCGCGCCTGCTCGGAGATTGGTCGCCGCGTGCTGCGTGTCAGCGAGACGCTCGCGCTGCGCTTTGGGGCGATGCCGGTGCTGATGATCTTCGCCCTTTCCACCCCAGTCGACGAGCCCACGAGCAACCCCGCTGCGTACGCGCGGCTGCAGGGGTACTGCCTAGAGAACAGCGCCGCCCTCGACGCCGCCCTGCAGCTGCTGTGGGAGCAGCGGCGGGAGTGGGAGCTGCTGACGCTGCACGCGGTGCTGCCGCAGTGCCCAGACGTGATCGCACGGCGCAACGCGTTCTTGGAAGCGCAGGCACCGCACCTCCTCTGGCTCGCCGACACGACACGCTACGACGCCCTCCTCGCGGAGGGGGCAGCGTGCCCGCCCTACATTCGGTACGGGGAGGACCAGGTCACACACCGGAGCCGCTGCAATGCCGTGGCGAAGCTCGCCTGGGTGGCGAGCGGCGCCGCGCTGTCGAGCCGCGTGAACGACGTGCAACTCGCCGAGTCCATCGTGGCGGCGCAGCGGCAGTTCTTCGGACCCGCCTTCGCTGACGTCACCCTCGGGCCGCAGGCAGCCGTGCAGCGCCTGCTCGAGATGGACGGTCACGTTGCGGCCTGGGTGCACGCGGCGCTCATCGCGAGCCACACGATGCAGCCGACGAGCGACGATCTTCTCGTTCAGGTGCTGCGCCGGTGTCGCGTCCACGACGGGGAGGCGTGTCTGCGCGAGGTCTTCGCGCGCAGCGTGAGCGAGCGGGACACGGACGCGAACCTGCGTCGGACGGCGGTGGGGCAGGTCGTGATGACATGCGCGCGGCTGCAGGACGCCGGCACGCTGCGCCGCATGTGCGAGACGGTGCTGACAGCCGAGGAGTTCACGCTGCTCTCTTCGTGGCTGACGTACCTGTGGACATCGAGCCACGAGACGGTCTAACAGAGCAGTTGGTGTGTGTGTGTTTGTGTGTGTTCTGATGCAAGTGTGCGTAAGCCAACCGTCAAGACAGAGATGATCGAACAGACTCTTTTCCAGATAAATCTGAGAAGTAAAGACGGAGTCGAGGCGCGTGTGCCGCCAACGCGTCGACCTGCCGAGGCACCTGGGACTGCGGGGGGGGGGGGCTACGGTGCGATGCAGCATCCGGCAAATTTGACGGAGGTTGGCGTCATGGTGGCGCCTCTCGTACTCGGAAACTCTGCCAGCTACCTCGCCTCACGCCACAACACGAGCGAGAAGCGTCTTTCTTGTGTCGCTTCTGTGCGCTGCAGGCTTCAGCTTTCGCGCCCGTGAGGCAGGGCGCTTCCCTCAACGACGCATGTGACGCAAGCCCCACCTCGTGAAGCACTTTTCTTTTCGTCGCCATTTCCCCAACCGCCTACGCCCTTTTTTTTTTTGGTTCCTTGCATACGTGGGTAGGGACTGTCGTGTTGCAAGTCGCTCGTTGCGCCCAGGCGCACCCTCGCATCCTTCCAACTCGACGCGACATGCCTCCCGTGCAGGCTGCGCAAAGCTCCTTCGTGGAGGAGCTGATGGAGGCCAAGAAGCTGCAGGCGACGGAGCTCTTCGGGCCGTGGGACACGGAGGACGATGGCCGCATCGCCGTCGCCCATCTGCGGCCGCTTCTCCTCAGCGTCTTTCCAGCGCCTACAGCCACCACATACGCAACCTCCATTCCGCCCTGCCACGACTCTGCGGCTGCCGATGCGGCTGCTGATACGGCTGCACCCTCGCTGAGGTCGATGGCGAGAGGCCTGCTCTCGCAGGCGCGTGTGAAGAAGGCGTACGAGACGGTGACGCGCCGACCCTTCTCCCCATCGTCGCCCGCTGCTCTTGCTGCTGCTCGTCCGCACCGGCCCCTTGCGGGCAACCCGGTGCACGTCGGCCCAACGCTCGATGAGGTGCACGCCATCATCGACGTCCTGGGCGGTGGCGGTGGTGTCGAGGGGACGGCGGCTGCGTCAACACGCCACCCTCCTGCGAGAGCGCTGGCGCCACTCCAGAAGATTCGAAGTCGCGCACAGGTGGAGGGGCGGGCGGCGGCGGCGGCGGAGGAGGCGGCGAGAAGTGCCGTGGCGTGGGGATCGGCACACCGCAGTCGGCGCGATCCCGTCACGTCGCCGCTGTCGCCTCCCACGCCAACCATCGTCTTCCCTGCTGGTGTGTCGCGCTTCCCAGGCGCGTCGCGGGCCGCCGTGTTGGACCCGCGCGCGGCTTTTTTGTACGGCGCGATAGAGGCCATGTACCGCGATTTCTGTGCTGCCACCTGCGCCGATGGGGAGCCGGTGCCCGCGGCGCTCCCCATTGACACTGCACACCTGGAGCGCCTCGCCTTGTGTGTGCAATCGCAGCCGCTGCGGCAGGGCGAAGCGCGGGCTCTACAGCAGCTTTTCGCCACCGCACAGCAGGGGGACGCGGCTGCCACGTGGAGCGGCCCGTGTCTTACCCTGGATGCGTTTGTGACGATGCTGTGTTGCGTGTGAGTGGCGTTGGACTGTAGACGTATGGTGGTGAGGGCAATGCCGAATCTGCAGGCGCGCTGACGAAGGGTGCCACGTGCTTTCTTTCTTTTGCGGATCGCACGTGACCTGCGCTGCGCTGTCCACTCGTGCGGGATCTGACGAGACGAGGAACCAACAAAAAAAAGCGTAAACAATGCGCGCGGCTCTGTCTCGTCAAATTCACAACACCGAGGACGGTGGTGTGCATCGGGAACCGTCCAAGGTGACGCTACTGCCGCGGGAAACGCTGTCGGACGCAAGAGGCCGTACCACTGCCGCCGCCCACCCCCCCCCCCCGCTTCCGTGGGTCTTTCCTCTTCTTGCCGTGTAGTCGGATGCCTTTCCTCCCCCCCCCCCCCGCGCTTGTGTGGTGCCTGTCCACTTCCCGCGATTCCCCTTCCATCCTTCGATCGTGTGTATACCTACAGCAAGTCACCCACAAAGCTGCTCATGGCGTCACCCAACATTATGACACTTGACGACAGTCGTCGCATTCCACATCAACCGCCGGCGCGGCGCTTCTCGCCCTCGGCCTCGCCGCTCGCCGCGAGTAGGATTGGAACGCGGCGCAGTTTGGGCAGTGCCGGCTCGAGCCGCGCCCGACTCCTCAGCACCTCCTTGGTGGGCAGCACCGCAGAGTTTCTGCTGAGCGATGGGCAGTCCAGCTCGCAGATGCCGCAAACGCCCCAAAGCGAAGCGCTGAGCAGCAGTGTCGAGCGCCTCGCGCGGCGCACGCGCCACGTGCTGACGCAGGAAGCTCGCCAGCGCGCTTTGCTTGTCGAGGAGGCGTACGACAGTTTTGGGGACATCCTTCGCCGGCACGTTGCCTACATCGATTTCGCGAAGTCCTGCGTTGGTCTGATAACGCAGCGCACGGCGCAGGCCGAGGCGGAGGCGCAGCGGGCGCAAGACTGGCGCTTGCAGGTGCTGCAGGACCAGCTGCGGGAGACGATGCGTGAGGAGACGGCGCGGCGGTCGGCACTGGAGCAGGCGGAGCTTGGCATGCGCTTGTCGCTGGCACAACTGCAGCGGGCGGAAGCGCTGCCACAGCAGCGGCGCGAGGCCTTCTTCCGTGTCATGCACGCCGAGCACGTGCGCCGCGCATTTCTACTGCGCGAGGAGGCGCGGGCGTTGGAAGTGATGGGCATCCCGGGCTTCATCTCCTTTCCGTGCCACTTCACGCACGCCGACCTCACGACCGGGTCGCCTGGCAGCGCAGCGGGCCGAGGCACGGACGTCACACTGAGCAAGATCGACCTCATGGCGCAGCAACGCTGTCCTTTCCACTGCGCGGCGGACTGCCCCTACATCGCGCCGCGCACACGGCAGCTCGGGGAGCTTTGGGCTCAGGCGATCCTGCGCGGGGAGGAGACACGCGCGTCGCTGGCCACGCGGCGAATTGAGCCCCGCAGCGCGTCGCGTCCGTCGGGGCCATCGCGACTATGGCAGGCGGCTGTGCCAACCATCACGGAGGTGGGCAAGCAGCGCGTGCGGAATATCATGATGGTGGAGCACTACCGCGCCACGACCCACTTCCTTCCTGCACTGCGTCTCTCGTGACGCGCTGCGGTGAGGTTGACGCGCCCTCACGTTTGTGTGTGTGTGTGTGTGTGTGTCTGCGTCAGCGTCCCCAAACATACATTTATTTGTGTGTGTGCTGGCACACTCTCTTTCTTCTCCATTTCTGCCTTCTTCTTGACGGTACAGCGCGAGGGGGGGGGACATGGCGAGGGTGAAGCGGCTTGATTCATCCCCGCCTCCACTCTTTTCCCCTCTCCGCCTCTCTCCCTTTCGCCTTTTCACCTCGCACGCACACCCGCGCACCAGCCCGCTTCATTCAGGCCTCGGCCTCACCGCCGCTGAAGGCGGTTTTGAGAGTCGCTCGTTCTGATACACTGCCGATGCTCGTGTGCGTGGGTCGGCCACCATGTTGAACGTACCTCTCGGCGCACTGCCGCCTTCTCCTGCTTTTTTTTCTCCTGCTAGCTCCCCCCGTCTCCTCCCCATTTTCTCAAACCTACGGGCTGCGTGTAGTATGACCGAGTCACGGCACTCGACTCTCTGTGTTGCTTCTCTCCGTGTGTGCGCGCAGCTCTGTGTTGCTTTCACGTGATGTTGTGTTCGAGTGTGTGTGCACCTCTGTGAACGTTTTCGTGTTGCCCAGTGGAGCCCAACCCGTCCAGTGGGACTCGCTTTCCCTCCGCTTACTATCCCCGTTTGTGTTTCATCTCGCACCTCAGTTGCCGGCCTTCCCTCCTTTGTTCCCCCGGACGATGCGGACTACCACCTGTGGAACACGGGTGTGTCCTGCACCACCACGAGATGGCCGCGCCTGTGGCTCTGACTTGTTCGTGTTTTGTGTGTGCATGTGTGTAACTGGCGGCTTTAGCTACGGGGCACACTTGCGTTTTTCGCTTTTTCGTTTCTCATTGGATGTACACAAAGGAAACTCATTTTCTTTTTGTTTGTTCATGTTCGCCCAGATGCACAGAACGCCTGGGTGCTGTTGCACCACGATCAGTGGGAAGAAGTAGGAGCGCGGCCCCTTGCGCTTGTGTTCTTAGCTGTCCTATACCGCCGCCTCGATGCTGTTCAAGAGCCGCCACGCTTATTGTTTCTCCTTATTGTATTGACGTGTGAGTGCTGTGAGTATGGTGCTTGTGCTTGTGTGTGCGTGTGTGTATCTGTGTGTGTGTGTTCACTTGCTGCTCCCTGGCACGTTTACTTGAGTGTTTTTTTAGCCTGGGCCACTCGTATGTAGCGACTGGCCGAGCCACCCCGCCCTCTGTGCCATCGATTCTCCTACATGCGTCACCTCAACCGAAGTGAAGACGAAAGCCAACACAGCAACGAACGGTACTCCCTCACAACGCTGCGCTGTCGTTGACGCAAATGCACGTAGAAACGAAACAAGCGATCTAAACTCCGTTGGCTTCGCCTTGGTGAGGGGGGCGCTCGCAGCTACCGAACACTGGCTCGGCCTCGCTCCACCGCACCGTGGAAGCGTGTGCTGACGTCAAACGCGTCGCTTTCGTGCACGTGAACGTCCGCTACTCTCGCCACTCCCTCCCTTCCTTATCGTTTCCGCAAAGGCCCCATACGGCTTTACCTGCCACCTTCACAAGCCCACTGACATAACCCGAAACCTCGGCGATGCGGGCCCCTCCACCACACCTGGCCCTTTCGGTCGATGACGAGCAGCAGACCTTCATGGCGGAGCTCGGCCGGCTTCAGGCCGCGGCACAGTCGCGCACCCGCGAGCTCGCGCAGGCGAAGGTGGCAGAGGATGCGCTGGCTGAGCGCCTCGCGACCCTGCGCGTCGAACACCAAAAGGCACGGCGAGCAACACTGCAGCTCGAGCTGGACACCGCCGCCGCCGTCGTCGACGCCGCAGAGGCGCGGCGTGCTGCACAGCAGGATCGAGCCGCGCTTGGCCGCCTGACAGAGCTCCTGCACACCACGCAGTCCCGCCAGTCCGCACTCTGTGCGCCCGCAGCTCCCTCTATCCCGTTGGAAGATGACGTTGCATCACCAGCCAGAGCTGAAGCCGCGGCGCAGCAGCTTACGGATCCGGTGCGCCGCACGCTCGAATGTGTGCAGAGGCAGCCGCGACTCGCCCAAGCGCTTCTGCAGCCCCTCCGTGACACGCTGGTGCAGCTTGCAGCGATGTACGCGGAGCAACAACCGGCCGCTGCACATGCGGAGGCTGCTGCTGCTGCTGCTGCCGTGACGCTGCCGCCGCTGCTGCCAGTTTCGTCGCCGTTCTGTGCGTGGCTACGTGAGCGCGCCGGCGCGACTCTCACAGATGCCGACGTGGCCGTTTTGGTGTACGTGGGAACGGCAGGCCCCCCTCCGTGAACGAAGGCGGCAGGGAAGGCTGGGAGGACGTTTGATTCTCGTTGCACCTGCTACCTCTGCTTGACTCTGCACCTCCGTGCGCCGCTTCCGAACTGCTGTGAAGGCCACTTCTCCATGCAACATGCTTGATGTAGAGGAACCAAGGCTGTGCACAGACCCTGACGCGTGGGTGCCGAACCGTAGAAGAGGACTACTCCACGCTTCTTTTTTGAGCTCGTGTGCAGAGTCAGCGGCGCATCGCTTCACCTTCTCTTGCCTTCCCCTCTCTGTTTCTGTGCTACACACACCCTCGCTGTCTCCTCGTGCGTCCCGGAAGGGGCGTCGGTGCACCGCTCCTCTACTCACCGTCACCGAGTCTATCGACAGCGGCCACAGCTGCGTGCGGTTGGTCTTACTGTTGACCCAAACACTTCGGCAGAGTCGCCACTCCCGAAGCAGTGTGCCAAGTCTTCCAGCACTCTCGCACTCTCAACAAAACTCAGAAGAGCGTTCATCAACGACGCAGCACCAAAAAAAGGACTGAAGAGCATCTAGCTGGACAAGCTGCCGCGGTCCCCTTGTGATTGCCCAGTGCTGCAATGCCGTTGCTTCGTAGCACGGCGCGGCGCCTGCAGAAGGCCGAGGTGCTTTCTGGGGTGCCCATCAGCAACGAGCTGCGCCGCCGCATCAAGGACCGCACCGCCACCCTGAGCCGCCCGCCGTGTCTGGCCGTCGTCCTCGTCGGCGACCGCGCGGACTCGATTCGGTACATCAACCACAAGCGCCGCGCTGCCGCCGTGTGCGGCATCGCGGTGCGGCTCGTGCAGCTGCCCACTGCGACCAAGCAGGCCGAGCTGCACAGCGCCCTCGCTGCCGTGAACAACGACGTCGAGGTGGATGGTGTGCTGCTGCAGCTGCCGCTCCCGCCGCACCTCCGCGCGCGGCCGGCACTCTTCCACATTCACCCGGGCAAGGACGTCGACGGGCTGCATCCCCTCAACGCTGGAAACCTCTTTCTGCAGGATCAGAGCCCGCTGCTGCAGGCCTTCGTCGCCGCGTCGTCCACGCAGCCCGATACCCAGGCGCAGGCCATGACGGACGAGATGCTGCTGCTCGCGGCCAACGGTGGCTTCAACACGCTGCGGCGTCGGTCACACGAGTCGAAGTTCTTCGTGCCCTGCACGGCTCTAGCGATTCGCACCATTCTCTTCTCCTACCTCAGCCGCCGCGCCGGCTTTGCCCACCTGCTGCCGGCCGCGCACAGCAACAACATGTTCAAGGTGGACGGCCCCGCCGCTGGAGTATCACCACCGGCCCCATCGTCGCCGTCAGCACGCGCACACGCGGCACCGTCTTCGGCAAGCACGGCTCCCGCGAGCACCGCACCCCGACCCGACCTGCACGCAGTGATTGTGAACAAGAGCATGGTCGTCGGCGTCCCCACCGCAGCGCTGCTGCAGCGCGCCGGGGGGTTCGTCGTGACACTGTGCAGCCGCAGCAACTCGCTGGAGTCAATTCGGCGAGTGACGCAGCAGGCGGACGTGCTCATTACGGCATACGGCGCAGCCAACGTGTTCGACAGCTCCTTCGTGCGGCCCGGCGCGATCGTGGTGGACGCGGCGATCAATGAGCTGCCCACCGTCGGCGATGGCGACCACGATGGCGAGCCCGCCACCAAGGAGCAGAAGAGGAGACTGTGCGGCGACGTCGATCTCGCCTCGGTGGCGTCCGTGGCCGCGGCGGTGACGAAGACGCCGGGCGGCGTAGGACCCCTCACCGTGTCGCACCTCATGTTCAACGTGCTGAAGGCGTACCAGCTCCGCCATGCCAACCACCTTTACTACAACAACATCTACACCGAGTTCCTCAAGATGTACGGCACGCACGAGAAGGTGCGCGACTACGCGCCCCACCTCGGCATCCCTTCGCCGAGCTCACGCGCGACAGCGAGCACGGCGCTCATAACAGAGCTGGCGAGCACCGCGCTGTCTGAAACGCGCGCTGCCGCGCCACTTCTCCCCGCTGACGCAGAGGAAGCTGGTCGTGGCGGCGATGAGGGAGGCGACGAGGAGGAGCCGAGCGACGACACGGACGCGGACAACGAGAGCTACGGCGTTTGACGCCGGCGGCGGTGAGACCAGCGCGGAGGGTGGCAGCCCGTGTGCCCACGCGCGCACCACTGTTTCGTGAATCTCGGTCAGCGGCGTGATGAGGGTACGTCAGACACGTTGTGGCACGTATACGAAAAGCCTGGAAAAGGGCGCGGCCTCTCCTCATCTCGTTGCTTTCACACCTCCACACACACAGGCTTGCCGCCCGTCTCTTTTGTAGTGCTTAACATGCACAAGCGTGTTTGTGGCAGTGTTGTCTGTGTGTCTGTGTCTGTGTGTGTATTTGTATGTGTGGGTGGGTGTGTGTATGTGTAAGGGGCGGCTTTTCTCCACTTGCAGAGGTTGCCTCGTGGGAGACTTGACTCAGCCGCGTCGCCCTGCGCTGTCTCTGCCCACGCTTTCACACAGGTCCCCTTCCCTCCCGCCCTCCGCGCCGCCCTCCGCGTCTGTCTCTCGCTTTGTAGCGGCCCGCGTAGATCGTCCTTGGTCGCTCCTCCTCACACACATTCCATTCCATCCGCAAAAAGCAACTGAACGTGAACCGCACGACCGACCACGCCCACCCTGAAAAGTGGGAGGCAGATGTGGTGAGGGACGCGGCGAGCTTTCCTGCGTGCTGCACCGGCGGAGGAGAGACAGCCGGCGTTAATTGCGATTCGACACGAACGGCGTGGGTCCTGTTGCGCCATACATCCACGCGGCCACTGCCCGCCGCCGCGCGGTGCCACCGCGCTTCCATTGATTCGCCGCAGCTATGAAACCACAACCTTCGCGCGCACGACCGGTCTGTTCACCGTTCACACCACACACACACACGCACGCACAAACGAACAGCGTGTTGCCCTCGTTCACACGGCATCATCAATAAAGAAGCGCCAAGGGGTCCCTCGTCCCCGACTACTCCATACCCTTCCCCGGTCACTCGCTAGTAGCTCCACCGCTGCCCGTGCCTCGACGGCGCACTCGCGCGAAGTGATCTGGGTGCTCACGGTGTGCGTGTGCGTGGTCGGGTAAGCGTGCGTGAAAGGAAGCTGTAGCGTCGCCGAGCTGTGTGTGTGCGTGTGCGCCTTCTTTTCTTGTCTGTGCGGACAGACACGGGCGGCGCCGCAGCAGCAGAAAATCCGAACTGCCCACACTTTCCTTTCCAGCCAAACGCCTCCGCCGACGTCGCAGTGTCGGGGTACGTCGCACGTCGTTCACCGTGCTCGCGTGCGGCTGTGTCGGTCTCGGGGCCCGGGCTCGTCTGCACGTGCTCGCTACCCTGTCGCCGAGCAAGATACAAAACACATCCATCGTGCAAGTCTAGTCTCGCTCTCACACGGCGGCGGCTGCGGCGTCTCTCACAAGCATAACCATATACCTCTATTTCTACATCTCTCTCGGCAGGCTCTCGACTTTGCCCCCCCCC
>JASAOO010003304.1:0-38675 GCA_030849075.1 Zelonia costaricensis | reverse complement strand
ACACCGCGTTGTAGAACATCCACGAGGTGAAGCGCAGCCACCGCGAACGCTGTCGGTGGTCGGCCAGCCGCACCTCGACGCTCTGCGCCAGGTCACGTAGAAACTGCGCCTCCATCGACTGTGCCATCTCTAGGTCGAGATGGCAGAGACACACCTCGAGGTTGCGGTTGCTCATGAGGTCCCAGTTATAGCTGCCAATCGAGCTCCACACGCTGTCCACGACGATCGTCTTGCCGTGCATGATCTGCTGCCCCTTGAACTCGTAAATCTTGACACCGGCCGAGAGCAGCTGCTCGGTGATGTAGTTGGAGGCGTGCCACATAAACCACGGGTCCGTTGTTTGGTTGCTACCCGCGAGGAGGCGCACGTCAACGCCGCGACGTGCCGCCTGCACCAGTGCCGTGAAGAGCTTACGGGTTGGCAAGTAGTACGGCGTCGTAATCCAGATTCGCCGGTGGCACTTGCGCGTCACCTGCCAGAAGGCGTACTGGATCGAGTAGTCGCGGTAGCGAGGGTTGCACGACAGGATCTGCGTCACGGCCTCGCGCTGCTGCATGTACATCTCCGCCTCCGGCACCGGCTCCGTGTCGAGGATGGGCACGCGACGCAGCATATCCGTGTAGGCGCGCTTGTGCGGGAGGTCCGTGGCGCGGTAAAGCGCCGCCCGCCGAGCCGCGAGCAGGCGGCGGCGCATCGCAGAGCTGCGCGTGCCGTTGTGCTTGCCGCCCTGCTTGGGCGATTCAGCGGCAGAAGCGGCAGTCGCGGTTGCGGCGGTGGCCGTCGTAGCGCTGTCCTCGGCTGCGGTGTCCACTTGGCCTCGCCGTGCAGCAGCAGCAGCAGCAGCAGCAGTGGCAGCAGCAGTGGCAGCCTCCCTCGCTGATGGGACGGCGGGGTGATGCACTCTTGCAGTTTCGTCAGACACCTTCTGTTGGTCGTCGTCCTTCGCCTCCACCTTCGAGGCGGACTGCTGAGGCGGGGGTGGCGTGCTCGCCGACGTCCCTGTCTCGTCACCGCGCTTGCCCCCCGCCTCGCGGTCCAGCATGTCCTCGGCCGCAGCGCCGTCGCGGCTCCACTGCATCAGCGTTCGCAGCTGCGCCGTCTGCTTCGCCCAGCGGCCGCGCATGACCTTGATTGAGGCGGACGGCACGTCCTGCAGCCGCTGGCCCGTGCGCTGCCGCTCCTCCTGAAACGCGCGGTACAACTCGTTGCGCTCCATGCGCATCCGCCCCTGTGAAACGCGGCGCGTAATCTGCTGCGACGCGATCTGCCGCCACCGGCGCCACCCGTACTTCCAGGGGTGGGGCTGCTTGGTGTCCTGGTAGACCTCGGCGAGGTGCGCTGCGGCAGGGCCGGTGACACCGCAGTGCGTGTCGCGGAACTTGCCCGTCCCGCCCACCGCCTTGCCGCAGTACTCGTTCCCAATGTTGAGGCCGCCGCAAAAGCCCTGCAGCTCGTCCACGAGCAGGATCTTGCGGTGGTTGCGCAGTCCCGGGCTGCGGCGCCAGTCCAGACCCTTGAAGAGGTACCGCACAAAACTGCGGAAGAAGGGGCGGTACGGAATGACCTTGGCGCCGGCCTGCGTCAGGTCCTCGGTAAGTCGCGACCGGCCTGAGATGTTGCCGCCACAGTCGTACAGCAGCTCCGTGTCGCAGTGGCGCTGGTGTGCGTGCATGAGGCGGCGCACCGTCGCCTGGCCGACAAAGTCGTCCTTGCAGATGTAGGTCTGCCAGTGCACTCGCCGCTTCGCCGCGTCGACGGCGCGCCACATACTCTCGAAGGCCTGCGCGCTGTCGTGGTACGGCACCACAGCATTGCCGCGCGACGTGCGGCCGAGCACCGCGAGGCAGCTCAGAATGTCGTCCCAGCGCTGGTCGAACGGGGTGCTGCTGTAGTACCGCTTTGCCTCCTCGAAGGTGAAGTGCATCCGATCGAGGTAGAAGGCCGCGGCGCCAGCCGCCGCCGTGGCTGTTGCCGTGGCCTTTGACGCGCCGCTCTCCGTCTGCGATGGTGATGCCGTTGCGGTCGTGGTGGTGCTTGTGGTGGAGGACGTGAGCGAGGCCGACGGCGGTTCCATCGCCTTGGCAGCCGTGGCGAGGAACTGCTCGTACGCCGCGGTTGCTGCGAGGAACGCTCGTCGCAGCTTGGCGCGCATGTTTGCAGTGGTTTGCATGTCCAGGCGCAGCTGCTGGAGCCGCTCCAGCACCGACGACGCACTCGAGCTGCCGCCGCGGGCAGCGGCACCAAACGGTGCGCGCCAGCGGAGCGACAGGAGGGACGCTGGTGTCAATCGAAGCGCCTCACGACCGCCTGTGGGGTGGTCTGATGCATCGGTCGACGAGACCGCTGACGCGCTGGTCGGGGTTGCACCGGCAGCGGTGGTGTTCGAGCTGCGACTGCCCTTCCCGCTCGAGCGCCGCGCCTCCTCGGCGGCGTGTTGGATGCGCCGCTTCGGGGTGTTCTTCACCTTACTCAGTCCGACATTCTGTATTAAGGCACGGAAGCCGCCCTTGTTGTGCATCCTCCGCCTGCCGTGGTGTGTGTATGTGTCTTTGTGTGGTGGAGGTCGTGCTCGATGGCGTACCGCGAGTCGACAACGTTTGCGGTGTGTGAGCGACTTATTTCACAGTGCGGTCAGACCCGCGCCGAAACGCGAACTGCTGGCGAAAAGGATAGATCTATGTAGCGGGCGGCAGGACACGGACGCACACAGGCGCTTACCGTGCGTGTTGCTTTACGTTTGTCGTTGTGAGGCGATGGGCAGCAAGGCCACAGACGTTTTCACCGAAGGGCAAAAGAAAAAAATAAAAACAAAAGAAAAGAGAAGCGCACCCCAGCGGAGGGGAGGGGGGGGGCACTAGAAAAAAGGGGGAAAGGAAAGGAAGGGTACGGCGCAGCTCCCAACAGGATAGCAGCCTCGAGGCGAGCCGATTTGGTTTGCGTGCTCGTGTGTGACGCGGTGTCTGCGAGACAGGGTGCCTGTTCGGGCTTCCCACTGTGGCCGTAGCTGAGAAAGCTCCGCGGGACGCGTCTCGGGGCACTGACCTCGCCGAGACGCAGACGAAGAGAGGGAGAAGCCGGCGATGACGCAGTTCGCGACCAAGCTGCAGAAAAAAAAAAAGAAACCAAGCAGCTGTTCTCAATGGAGAGAGGGTGCAACCAAGGCCCCACACTTCACGCGGAGGAACACGATGCGGTCGTGAGGTGTCGCTGCGCTGCCTCGAAAGCAAATGAACTCCTCACAGCGTCGGTCAGGAGGAGGAGGAGGAGGAGGAGAAGCAAGACGAAGGCGACGCAACCGCAAGCTCAAGGACAGGTAAAGGGGTACTAAGGTGGGAGACAGATTGAAGGAAAAGATGCGCAGCAGAGCGTGCGGCTTGGAAGAGAGAGAAAGAAAGCGACCTTGTGTGGCAGCGCTACGTCCGGGAAGTGCGTTGCGCAAAAGACACCCGCAACAAGGGCGTCCCGCGTCGGCGTATTTAGATGCCGCAAGCCTGCGCCGTGCTCGAAGTCTGCCGCGATCACCGCCGCCGGGGAGTTTCTGCATCGGTGGGAGGACGGAGTCAAACAAGTAATGATACACACAACGAAAAGGGGATGATGACAAGGGGTTGGGAGAGGTTTCCTCTACGCCATCGTCGTGCATGCCCGCAGCAGACGCGGGCAAGACCAGAGAGTGCGGAAAGACTCACTACCCGCAGTGGCGGTCGACGCCTGTCCTATGCAGAATTGCGGAGAGAAGGCAGAGGAACTCGTGCTTCCGGTGAGGGCCCCCCCTAACGTGTGTGGACGGCCTTCGCGCGCTTGCTGGGACAGGCCACAGTATTCTCCTCAGATGGCTTTGTAGAGCGACGGTACCTTGTGTTCTCTCTTCTTCTGCTTTCCTTTCTCGTTCACGGTGTGTTGGCGTGCTTTCGGACGAGAATGCTGGCAAACATGTGTGAACCGTATTTGCCAAGCCGCCGTGCCTCACGGTGCGGCACCCAAAGCACATGCGGGCCGCGTCTCACGTCCACCCAAACCTCAATAGGGAAAAGATGTGAAAAAGGTCGCCCTTTCCAAGGTGCCGTCAAGCGCGAAACAGAGCGGCAGGGTCGCGACACGGTCGTGCAGACAACCACCCACACAAACGCGGAGAGAGACGAGCACGCACACACACACATACGGGAGTCGCCAGTGATTGTGCAGGCTCTGCAGACACACAGACCTGAAACACGTGTGCTGCACAAGATCGAAATCGACCACAACAAAAACAACCGCCCTCTCACGTGACGCAGAAAAACAAATCTCCTCGTCGTCTGCGCGCTACTGATCCCGGTACTCCTTGGCGCGGTTCTTGCGCTTCAAGAGGCCGCCATCCTCCGTGCCCAAGAAGACGTTCTTGCGCCGCTCAATCTCGTCGCTGCGCTGCCGCTCCAGCAGCATCTGCTCCTCTTCCGTCTGCATGGGGAGCTTCAGCGGCCACCAGTCCGGAAAGTTCACCCAGTCAAACACCTCTGGCGTCATGTTGTGCATAAACGCATGGGCATCGAGGCGGGTGTCGTCGATGGAGCGGGAGAGCGCGATGGCCTCGCGGCTTCGCTTGTCCGCCTCCTCGAGCGGGCGGTTGTCGTACAGGAAGGCGCGGTACATGGGCTGCAGCTCCGGCGACACTTTGTGCACCGGCACCTGCCGCACCTGCTGCTCTTGCAGGAAGATGCGGAGCCGCCGGCGGTGGTAGTACGTCATGCCGTAGCACCCGAGTCCGTAGAAGACACCCAGGACGCCGCCGACAAACATGCCCTGCCCGATTGTGCCCATCTGCGCGGCGACCGACAGCACCACGGCCCCGGCAGCGCCGGCGGTGACGGGGTAGTACAACTTGTCGTGGTAGTTGTTGCGCACGACGAGGAGGTGGTGAAAGGCGCTGGTTAGAAGTCCGACGGCGGCAAAGGTGGAGGTGTAGCGCCACATGATGCGGTAGCGGCCCAGGTAGCGACCCTCGACACGCGACTGGCGGAAGCCGACGCAGAAGCCCGCGACGGCACCGTAGCAGGCCACTGGCAGCACGCTCTGCACAAAGCCGCGACGCCAGCGCCACTCCATGAAGTTGTCGAGCTCAACGCCGTAGCGGTGTGCCGGCAGCTCGCCCTGCCGAATCGACGCGTAGATGTCCTCGGCACCCGACGACCCGACACTTGTTTGAAACCGGTCATCGTTGCCGGTACGGAAGGGCCACAACGACATGCTGGTGCGCCGCGGTGCGGTGTGCGCACCCGAGAAGGGTGGAGGAAAGGGGTGAGGGAAAGGGCGTCAACGCTGTACGCGGCGGTGGGTGCTGTGCCGTCCTGATCACGAGGGCAGGAAGGGGTGTGTGAGAGAGCGAGGGAGTTGAGGCGGCAAAGTGGAGGCACCATGTTGAAACGGAGCTCTCTCCCTGTGTGCGTGTGTGTGTGTATGTGGTGTTCCTTTCAAAGTCAGTCTTTTTGGCCGAGCGGGTGGCGGTGCTCCAAATGGCCTGGGTGCTGCTGCCGATCTCGATGCGCTTTTGTTCTTGACGAATGTGCCCAAGCAGCGGAGAGCAGCGTGGCCCTCATGTCAGCAACGATGCCAAGGCCTAGTGCACGGGGGGGGGGCGGCTTTGGCATCCTTGCTGAGCGGCAGCGCTCGACAACGCGACAGCACCACGCACAACACGCGCCGCATCTTCGCTACCTCCACTTAGCACCGTCCGCCGTGCCTGTGTCGAGTCGGCGACTTCGCATCACAAGAGGGTACAAAGTGCTCACGCAGCACAACAGCGACAACGAGCGCTCGCATCGGGCTCGCAAACAGTGGCGGACGGGGAAGACTAACACGGAAGAAAGGGCAGTGACGACTTGAAGCCGGCCACCACGAAGTGTGTCGCGTCCATTCCGGCGACACACACCAGTGCAAGCACACAGAGCTGCGCCTTTGGGGGCTGCAGATGAACGCAAACGCACCAGAAGCACAACAAAGGCGGGCCTCCTGCTGTATGAACACCTGATGCGTCACTGTTTTTTTTTTCGTTTTTATTATTGCGTGACGGCACACATCTCGCATTCTCGAGTCGCACTCCTATAAAAGGCTCACAGGCGCACACGTTCCGGTGGAAATGTCAGTAGCCGGCACGGAGGGCGAGCACCATGTTGATCGTTACCCCGCCACGGATGTTGCACTCCTCCAGGGTTGAGTTGTCCTCCAGCTTGCGGCCAGAGTGGACCAGCATGATCATCTTCTGCGGAATTCCTTCCATCTCCTCGAGTTTCACCTTGATGTCTGCAATCGTGTTGTTGGGGCCCAGGACCGAGATGGAGATGCGCTGCCCCGTTGTGGAGATGACACTGAACTCGAACGTCATCGAGACTACACACACGTGGAAGGAAGGCAAAGAGAGCGGCTCAGGTTGCAAGGGAGAAGAGGGCTGATGTGTCGAGCGCGGTGGTGGGGGTGACACGCGGAATTCTGCACCTTTTCCCAAACAGTGTCGCCGACGCAACTGGGCAAACACGCAAACACGCAGAAGTAAAGGAAGAAAAAGGGACGCAGACACCAACACGCGACTGCACCCGCACTCAGCAAACGACGCAACAGGTCCGCACCAAGATATCGCGACGCGACGTTCTGGTAGCAGACTCGAGGAGGACAGTCACTGGAGGGTATGAAGCGTAGAGGTGGCGCGGCTCGGTGTGAATATGGGCAGGCCCGATGTTGGGAGCAAAGAAGCCGCGAAAGCAAGGACGTCGCACACAGGCAGGGAGAAGGAGAGAACTGCACACGCAGCAACAGGGGGGGAGAGGGGGGGCATGTCAGCCACATAGTGGAACAGGGCAACGGAGGAGGGGGAGGGATGAGGAGGCCTTGGAGAAAAGGAAACGAGAAGCGAGGTCATTCTCTTGACGGCGTTGTCGCGCACCACACGCATCTGTGTTTTGCAGCTGTTCACGGGACGAGGCCCTCATTGGAAAGCAGCTCCGCGCGGCCCGGAGGGGAAGAGGTAGACTAAGAGTGACGGACTTGACGCAGTGATTAGTCGGCATCTCTCTCTTTGTTGTGGTTGTTATTGCTCTGCGTGTTTGACTGACCATTGAAGTTGGTGCGGAATTCATACAACGTGCGAAGATTCGTACGAGAACGAGGCGAGCGACAGCCCCATATGACGTGGAGGGGAGAGGGGGGCAGCCCAGTTCGTGCGCTGCGGCTCAGAAAACACGCACACATGTAGACAGACAGACAGACAGGCACGGACACTCACCACACACTCCAGCCCTCATGCGGGTATAGGCATGAAAGAAGGCGATGGCGCAGGGTCGCCGTTGTAGACATCGTCACATCGCGAAGCTGTGACAGACGTAGCGCCGAGGGCGGTGAGGAGGGAGGGAGAAGGCCAGCGACGAGGCGACACATAGAGAAGGGGCGCGCGTGTGTGTGCGTGTGCTTCCTTGGTGTGTCGTTCCCTGTGGTGCCATTCAATCAAGAAGTCGTGAAGGTCCGAATATGTGTGTGTGTGGGGGGGGGAGTAAATAGGTCGCCTCGTCGCTCCTCAGCCGCAGCTTCGGAAGCGGGGGTCCGCAGTACGTATGAGCGAGAGCCGGGGGAACAGCGAGAACACAACAGAACACATCTAGACAAGTGCTGCTGCTTAGTTGTTCTTCTTGGCGCGGTCGCCCTCGGCAGGGCCGCGCGCCTGCTTGTAGCGGCGGCTGCGGTGACCGCTGCCGGCCACAAAGAGCAGGGCACCGATGATGGAGACGTTCTTGAAGACGTGCTGCACGTTTGCCTCCGAGGTGGCGGAAGGGTTGTCCAGGTCAACGTAGAAGGCCACCGTGATGATGACCATGCCGATGGCCATGAGAAAGGCGAAGAAGCTGCGGCCCACACCCAGGAGAATAAAAAGGGAGAAGGAAACAAAAATGACGCCAGTAGCTCGGATGAGGTGAATGTAGTCGGAGGGCGAGAGCGTGATGCCGGCAGCGGCCACCATCCGTGGGAAGTTGCTCTTCGCCAGCAGCGCCGCGCCGACAGACGGGGTGGCGAGCTTCTGCACGCCGCTCCCGATGAANTTGCAGGAACGGGAGTCGGAAGCCCGCGCAAAACGGGGAGGGGGAGGGGGGTTTCGGAGGTGCTGAAGCGGCGGGAGGTCGGGTGGGGGGAGGGCGAGCGAGTAGGCTGTGGAGGAAGGAAGACAGACTCACCAAGTGGATAAGTATGTAGACGCTGATGTCGAGAGGTGGCGCGGGAATAGTGGAGACCTACGGAGGCGGAGTGGAACGGGAGGGCGGAACGCCGAAGAAGGAGAAGCGGGGGAGGGGGAGGGGGTGTCAAGTGCAGTAGCAGGAGAAGTGCACCATAAAGGGCCAATCTGCACAGAGGCTGCTGTCTCTTTCTTTTTGTTGTTGTTGCCACTTCGCGTCGCCATGTGGCACCGTCATTCGCTGTCTTCTGTCCTACAATGTGACGAAATCGAAGTACACCTTCACCCTTGCTTCGTTTTCCTTTGTTTGTGCGCGGTGCCTCACCCGTTGCCACGCACACCAGTGCGCGGCAACGAGGCCAGCAGGCACGAAGGGATGGAGAAGAGCGATAGCGGCCCCGCGCAGGGGAGAAGAGAAGCGCTGCCGGCTACGGAGAGGAGTAACCAAGCAGCTCGGCCACCTCAACACCTATCCCTGCGCGGCAAAGCGACGAGGCACGTGTCAGGAAGGATGAGCCAGAAAAAAAAAAAAAACGTGGCGCAAAGAAAAAAAGAAAAGCGTGTCGTGACAGGACCACACCGAACAGCCACAACGCTCTCTAAGCTCCTCATGCACGACACTCGCTGTTTGTTTGCCAGGCGCTGCTCTCGCTAAGGCTGTGGTCAAAGCTTGGCGTTCTCCGCGAGAACCTCCTCCACCCAGGCCGGCACCACGTCGCCAGCCTTCCCATAGACAGCGCGCCCGAACAGCGTCGTGTTCGACCCCTCCTGCAAGTTCAGCTCCAGCGTTGCCGCGCCGTGAAATCGTGCCTGCTGCACAAAGCCTGCTGCGGGGTACACATTTCCAGAGGTGCCGATGGAGACGAAGAGGTCTGTCTCGGCCAGCGCGGCGTAAATCTCGTCCATGTGCAGTGGCATCTCGCCGAACCACACAATGTGCGGCCGCAGAGTCCCCAGCTTACCGCAGTCAGGGCAGCGGTCCACGTCCCGCTCGACGTTCTTGCGCCACGGAAACACCGTGTCTGTGGCGGTGCAGCGCACCTTGAGCAGCTCGCCGTGCATGTGCAGCACCCGCTGCGAGCCGGCACGCTCGTGCAAGTCGTCGATGTTCTGCGTCACAAGCACGACCCTCGTCTTTCCCTTCAGCTCCTTCTCGAGTCGAGCGAGTGCAACGTGGGCCTTGTTGGGTTTTACCGTGTCCATCAGGAGGTGGCTGCGCCGCTCATTGTAGAAGCGCTGGACCAGCGCCGGGTTGCTGAGAAACGCGTCCGGGCAGGCCACGTCCTCGACGCGGTGATTGCACCACAGCCCGTTGCCGTCCCGAAACGTGGGAATACCCGACTCTGCAGAAATCCCGGCTCCCGTCAAGATGGTGATGCACCGGTAAGACCGCATTGTCCAGGTGGTGCCGATCGCGCTGCGCGTGGGGGGAGGGGGATGGNCGGCCGCATTGTCCAGGTGGTGCCGATCGCGCTGCGCGTGGGGGGATGGGGATGGGGAGAAGGGGGGGGGGGCGTGGCTGAAACAGGGAGCGAGTGCGATGAGATTCAGCAACAGCAGACACGACGAGAAGCGCAAAAAAAAAAAAACGAGTCACTGTATTTCTTGATTCCCGTCTTTTTTTTTCTTGGCAGCGGTGCGCTGCGTGGGAAGGGTAGGATGGCAGGGCCGGTGACGAGGGGGGGGGGGAGCCCCTCTGCACTGAGCAGCGTCGTGCGCGCCACCGAGTCGAGCTGTGAGTGAGAGAGAGAGAGAGACACAGAAGGATGGGAGCAAGAGTGAACAGACAACGGATCAGGAAAACCTAGCTGGCGAAGTACAAGACCGGAGTAAGCGCCGAATCTGCGGAAAGAGTTGCCTGGGCAGCGCCACCGGCGTGACGTCGTACTGCCGCCGTCCGCATCGACTCTCGACGGGGCCTTCCGCCAAGCGTGTCACGCACACAGATGACTAGGCCTTCCCACTCGCAGCAGCTGCTCGAGGTGGAGCCGCTGCGTATGACGGCTGTGAGCCCCCTTCCCGGAGACTGCAAGACGGCGGACGTGGACGGCCTTCATTCCCGAATCGACTACTCTTCATCAAAGGAGCAGCAAGTGCCTCCCATAGTGAGTGCTCGAGTTCGCTTTTCGAACGCGTTGCAGGTGCTACGCAAGTGCGTGCCGCCTCAGCGGTGGCCTAGAACAAAAACAAGACAGTCATCCACCCCCACAACCCACCAGCGAGAAACAGCCCAGAGACACTGTGAAAAAGAGAACAGAAAAGAGAAGATGGCAAGAAGGACGAGAAGCAACGGCAGCGGCGCCACGTCGCAGCAAAACTCTGAGTTTTCGTCGAAGTAAAAAAGTCAGAAAGTCTGTCTTGCGTCCTTCTCGGTTCGTTTTTCTTTCCTTTTTTTGTCGTTCTCACCCTTGCAACTCTCATTTCGGTGTCGCACGGTCATCGGGACAAGAGCCGATGTGTCCGTGTGCAACGCGGTTTGTGGTTTTTGCGTGTGTGTGTGTGTGTGTGTGTGTGAGCATCGGTGAGATCCAGCACCGAGGCACCCGACTGCGAGCGGAGGATAAGTTCGTGTCATGACGATGGGGCGTAAACGTTCCCATGGCCCGCCATCGAAGCGCCGTAGAGGGAGACAGCGGCGTACAATCTGAAGGGGTCAACCAGCAACCACGCGCACACGCCGGCGATGCCACGTGTAGTCCAGGACGGTGACGTCACGGAGAAACAGACACAAGACGAAAATTGTGGCTGCTGAACAACTTGACCAGCGACCCAAAAATAACTGCTCATCTCGGCTTGCCAACACACACACACACACACAGGCGCTCTCACTGACACTCAACTGTTGCACTTGACAGTTACGTGCGACGACACGGCTGAGAGGGGTCCACTTCTCAGAGATAAAAAAGAAAAAGGAACCGACGCAGACGTGTGACACACACCGCACATCGACCAGCGCTGCATGCGACGGGGAGGGGGAGAGGTGAAAGGCACCGATGACTTCGCAAGAAGAACGAAAAACAACAGCGCAGGACGTGCCTGGAGTGGGTGTCTTGCATGAGGCTTCCAGGTGCAGAGTGCCGGTACGGAAGAGGGCAGAGATGCGGTGACGTGGTGTGGAGAGGGGGGGGGGAGGCGGGCCAGTCCGAGTGCGCGCGCCACGAGACACCGCGCGAAGAGAATCGTTGAGAACACAAAAGGGGAGTCGGTTTCTTCGCCTCCAACCCCCCCCCCTCTGCCCTCTGCCGCTCACCTCAATCTGGTGCAGGAATTGTGCGGTCCTGCAGGTCGCGTTTCAGGATGGTTGAAAGGTCTGCGTCGCCGGTGTACATGACCGGCGTCGTGGGCGGACCGTAGGGGTGACTCACGTAAAGCTCACGCGGTGCCGGGCTGCCTGTTGCGGAGCGGAGGCCAGGGCCGCTGCCGTCCGCCTCCGAGTTCGGTGACCGGTTGTCACGCGTGTGGTACGTGTTGCCACGCTTCACGACGAGGGAGCCGTGCATCGAGACGATGCCGGCGGCGCTCTCGCGGGAAAGCCCGCGAGGGCGCAGCGCGGCCGCGCCGACAGCGTTGATGGGGGGCGCGGCAGCCGTGAGGTTCGGGCTCTTGGTGCCCTCCTGCCACACCGGCAGCTGCGCCGCTCGTGACTTATGCCCGTGCAGGGGAGTGAGGAACGCGTCCCGCGCGCCGCTGTCGTCGTCCAGCGTTATGGCGAGGTCGGCAGTACTCGCGAGCTCCATGGTGGACGGGAGAATATCTGCGCGGTGCGAGGCGGCCGACTCACTCGGCGGTTGCAGCGGTGATCCTTTGCCCATGCCGTCCCACAGGTCCGGCGGAGCGGCGGCCGCCACCGCTGCCACTGCCGCTGCTGCCGCGGCCGCCGTGGCCGCCGCTGCAGGTGGCGGCGGAGTGGCGAACGCTGTGATGCGGCCGCTGGAGCGGTGCTGTGTGGCGCTGGTGCCGGAGGAGCTGCCGCGTTGTGCCGCGGAGGTCTTGGCAGTGTCTGTCACCGAATGCGGCGCCACCTCCTCCGTCTCCTCGTCACTCTCCTCCATCTCGAGCGTGTTCACGAGCCGCTTGATCTGGCGCAAAACCTTCCGCACGACGGGGCGCTGCTGGGGCTGGGCGGCGAGCATCGGTCTTATGAGCTGGGCCTCGTCAGGGAACTCCGACTCCAGCTCTGCCGGCAGCACACCCTGGTGTGCGTCTGTGAGAATGCGAATGCGCTCGTGCAGCGTCGCGAAGGTGCACAGCATCTCCACCCCAATGATGCCCAGGGAGAAGATGTCCGACGGCTTGCCAACCACGTCGCCGCGCATCTGCTCCGGGCTGCAGTAGAGCGGGCTGCCCCCCACAATAGAGCGCTCCTGCTGCCCGCCCGCCACGCCAGACGCCAGGTCGGCGGTGGCGTTGCCGGGCCGCTTGGCAAGCCCGAAGTCACCGATCTTGAGCACGTTCGCGTTCGACACAAAAATGTTCGTCGGCTTCAGGTCGCGGTGCACAACCTCCTGGTTGTGCAGGTAGGCGATCCCGCTGGCGATCTGCCGCATGTAGCGCAGCACCTCCAGCCGAAAGAAGCCGGTGCGGCGTCGCAGCCAGTCGGCGAGCGTGCCGCGCGAGAAGTACTCCATCTGGATGAAGAGCATGTGGTACGCGTTGCGGCTCGTCGCGTCCGTCGTCGTCTCCGCGCTGCCCCCGTTGACGCGGTCCGAGGTGGACATCGCCAGCGAGGCGTCACTGTACGTCAGCGACGCCGTGTCGAGGCCGTCCTCCTCGCGGTTGCACAGCTCCAGCTGATCGGCCGTCGACACGGCGATGTCCTCGATCCAGCAGAAGTTGAAGCGCACCACGTTGGCATGGTCGAAGGAGCTGTGCAGAATCGCCTCCTGCACGACGCGGGCCTCGTCCTGCTCGTGTATCTGAATCACCTTCATGGCGTACTCGGCCTTGGTGACACGGTGCTCCACGCAGAAGACGGAGCCCTCCCCGCCAAAACCGATCTTCTTGATCACCTTGAACTGGTTCTGGAAAAGCTTGCCCTCCTCCTTTGTCGCCGTGTGCGCCAGCGAGCGACTGATGCTGCTGCCGTGCTCGGAGAAGGTCTCGTCCAGTGTGCCCGCACTGGGCAGCCGCCGTGGAAACTGCGCACGCAGCCACCACCGATCTCCCAGGTCGATCTCGACCGAGTCGCCGTCGCTCGAGCTCTCTGTCGACGGCGTCCCCTTCGCCTTCTTCGCCTCGGGCGAGGCCACGGCAGCTGCAGCGGCGTCCCCCACCGGGGCGGTGTCCAGGCACGCCGCGAGAGCGGCCTCACGAGGCCGCTCCTCCGACTTCTCCGCAGCGGACGGCGTCACGGAGGGCGTGAGGCCGGCGCCGTTGCCCCACGACACCGCCGTGCTGCTGGCCCGCGCCGTCGCCGCCGCAGCCACCGTCGTCCCTGCCACAGCCGGCACCTTCTCCTCGCTCTCCTCCCGCATCATCGCGTACACCTGCTCCGGCGTGGCGTCGGCCCACGGCGAGCGGGGTGGGGTCGCGCCGTGCTGCCCCAGCCGGTGGCGCCGCTGCATGAGCAGCTCCTGCAGCGAGTCGTCGGGGTGCGGGAGGGAGCGGGGCGACACCGACACGGAGCCGCTCGCCCCTGCCGTTGCGCTGCCCGTGTGGCCCAGCGCTGGCGAGTCGACCGAGAAGCTGTCCAGGATCGGGCTGAAGGGCGTCATGCGGCTCGTGCCGTGCGGGGACAGCAGCAGGTCCTGTGGTGCGAGCTGCGTCGAGTGCGGGCGCGACACGGACGAGTGCGAGAGACGGTCGCGGTTGCGGTCCGCTTGGGCCCAGGCGCGCTGCAGCTGTCCACGCGGCGGCACCCCGGCACACAGGAACGCGATCGAGCCGGCCAGGCACAGAACGTGAAACGAGATGACGGCCGCCGTGCGCCATGCAAGACCGGTGCGCACGACCCCGCCTGGGCCGCTGTTGAGGCCGATCAGCGCCGCCGCGCCGTCTGTGTTGCTGTTCGTCAGGCGGGCGTCGGACGAGTAGCCGAGGGACGGTATCCTGGCCGCCGCGCTGGCGGCCGAGGGCGACGACAGGAACGGGGCCTCCCACCAGCTGCACTGGTGGTAGTACTCGGCCAGCTCCGTCTCCTCGCGCTCGTCGGCCTCGATGTCGTCAGACAGCCACGCGTTAGCGTGCTGGCCGGACGCTCCCGTGCGGAGGTGCGGAGGCAGCGGGACAACACCGAGCTGCTGCAGGAAGGGCACAAGTTGCAAGGCATGTGCCGAGTCGCGCGGCGTGACGACCACCGCACCTGTGCTGGAGGCGGCGGCGAGGAGCGGTGAGCGCCGCGGCGACTCAGCAGCGCCGAGCACGCCGCCGTGGTCGTGGCGGGGGGACTGCTCCGCGTACACGCCCGTGTACGGGTCCTCCTCCAGCACGCTCGCACGGCCGGCGCGCGCGACCGGAACGCGAAACACCTCGTCTGCGCCGCTGATCCACACGTACGACGCAATGACCGCGGGGGTGGCCGACGCAGAGGACGAGCCCCCCTCTGCGGGTGCCCCTTCGTCGTGGTCAATTGCGGTGGCTGCGCGTGTCACGGGCGGTAGAGCGGCCGTCCACGCCAGGCTGCCGTCGTACAGACTGCGCAGCGCGACGTGACTCACGTTCAGCTGCAGCAGGCTCACCAGCTGACTCACGCGCTTGGCTGCCTGCGTGCGGCTTTGCTGCACCTTGCCCCACCACGCCGGCGCCGGCGGTGGGTGCTGCTGCTCCTCTTGCTGCCCCTGCGGCAGCGGTGAGGCATCGGCAGTGGGAGTGGAGGGCGCCTCGCCTGGTGCCTCTGCTGCGTGCGCGTCGCGTGCCCCCTGCTCGTGGGCTACGTTGACAACGTGGGCGTCGTCGTAGTCGAACATCTTGCGCATGAACTGCGAGAAGAAGCGTGGGCTCTCGTCGCCGTCGGTTGCGTGGGCCGTCTTGCTGCTCGACGACGCAAAGCCGCGCGCGGGGTCGCCACGCACCGCGCCAGTGAACGGCGGCGTCGCCGCAGGGGCGCGTGGGGAGAGCCGCAGCTGGGCCAGCGTGATGGTCCAGCTGTACTCGCCCGCCTTCACGGCGTGTATGACGATGTTGTAGCGCACCGTGTGCAACAAGGGAAGCAGCTCGTTGTGCTCCGCTGCAGCGCCACGACGGTCCTGCAGCGTGCGTGAAGGGGACGAAGAGGAGGAGTGGCCCGCCGTGGCGCCGTGGGCACCTCCACTGCTGGCGCCGCCTTGCCGACGCACGGGCCTCGTCCGCGTGGCACGGGCTCCGACGGGTCGGCCGGTGGCCACGTCGAGGTCTGCCACATCGACCGACGTCGTCACGTACACGTCCGTGCCGCCAAAAAAGACCGTCTGACGGCGCAGCAGGGTTGAGATGTTCATGAAGAAGTACGGCCGCAGCGACGCCGGCAGTCCATCCAGCAGCTCCGCCGACGCCTCCGGGGAGGCTGGCGGAGTGTAAGCGAAGAACGGAGTGCGCGTGAAGAGGCTGTTGCCACGCACCACGAACGGGAGCGCGAGCGGATCCTTCAGGATGGCATCCTTCGAGGGTGGCACGTCCACCGCCACGGCGATCATGTCACCACCGGCGTCGGCCGACCACAGATGCTCGCCGTGCACCACGTCGTAGGCGTGAAGAAAGCCGCTGTCTGTCACGACGAGAGCCAGGTTGCTGCCCGTGAAGGTGTAGTGCAGCGAGACGTCATGGGACAAGTTGTCGTCTGCGTGCGCCGCATCCGCCGCGGTGGCGTCAGCTGGCGCGGAGAAAAATGTCGCGAAGACAAGAAGCAGCAGCAAGGCCGTCAAGGCGTGACGAGTACGGCCCCGCTTGCGTTGTTTGCCGCCGCTTACCGCGGCGCGGCACTGCACCAAGATCGCGCAGTGAAGGGGTACATCGCAAGTCATGCACCGCACAGCGGGCGTGTGTCCGCAGCGGCGAGGAAGAGGCAGAGAAATGGGTCGGTTTTCGTACGTAACAAGAAGACAGGAAGCAGGTGCACGTAGAGCACACAATGACAAAAGAACCACCGCAACGAAAGGGAGAAGATGAAAGCGTAAGACAACCGCTTTGTGTTCGTATGTGTGTGTGTGTGGAGGGGGGGGGGGTTGAGTTCGTCTCCCCTTTCACTCCTCTGCTCAACTACCGTTCACAGCAAACAATCACGACTTGCGAGCCCTACCGACATGCACGCGATCCGACCAGCACGCAAATACAGACACGCTGAGATAAGAACCGACGCGCGAACCGCCTCGCGGAGGGGAGGGGATGGGGGCGTGCAAGGAGGCCGACTACAGAAACACGAAATCAAGGACGGCAAATATGGTCACGGAGAGTTGATGCTGACACTGTGAAAGAAGAGTCCAAGCAAGTCGAGAACGCGAGAACAGAAAAGGGGGACGTGGGAGAGAGAGGGGAAGGGGGCCACGTCAACTCAGCTGCCGGGAAAGCAAGAGCACGAGCGACGCACGCACATGCACTCGCCAACAGAGAAGACAAGAACAGAAACAAAAGCAGAGACCAAGCACGCACACACAAATACACGCACTCACACAGACGCGAGGGGGGTACGCAAATGAAAACAAAACAGAAACGGAGAAGCAGTGGGAGGAGAAAGGGAGAGGAGGGGGAGGAGAGGGAGCGGGAGGAAACCCACACAAGGGGAGCACAGTCCGCCACCACAACGCCGCACAGACCCACAACAAATGCGCCGTGGACGAGGACGGCAGGGGGAGTGAGACAGGGAAACGTGTTCTTCCCCAGGCGTGGAGTGATGGTGAGAGGAGGGATGAGGGGAGGGGAGGGGGGGGGTGGGCAAATACAAAAAAAAAGAGAAAAGATGGGGCCGAACACACACGCACGCACACGCACCGACGCGGGAGAGAAGAAAAAAAAAGAAAACCCACGGGGATTTGACGACGAGAGATGGCGGGGCGTGGCGGGGGCGTGCGCACGTACGGCTTCTTCTGTTTTTTTTTTTTTGAGACCTTTGGCTCTAATCCGGCTTATGTGGGTGCCCGACGCAACGGGAGTGGCATAAGGCGAAAGAGGGGGTGGGTGCGGAGAGTGGAAGGTGGCGATAGTGTAGTTGTGGGTCCCCACACACGGCAAGCGAGGTCGTGGTGCGTGTGGAGGGAAGGGGGGAGGGAGCAAGTTGATGTGTGCGCAAGAGAGGGTAGGCAGAAAGCGGCACCAGTGTTGAGATACGGAAGCAGGAGAGGGACTGGTGCGACGCAAAGAGAGCGAAATGTGCGCAAGCGCCTGACGACATGGCGAGCAGGCCCCAGCGGCTGCCCGAGTCCCCCATGCGCTTCATCGCGGTCGCGCCTTTGTGGTGTGGGAGACAGACGCTGGCTACAAGAGAGGTGCGTTTTGCGCAGTACGCACGGCCCTTGTTGTACGCTCTTCTTTTCCATTTGTGGTACGTCTTCACGAAATCAAGGCGCATCTGCGTCACGGGCAGCACGCACATCTATGACGTCGCATCCAGGGGCGTGCTCGACAGCGGCAACACCAGCTTCTATTCACACGGCGACTCACACAGTTCACCGATCTACGACTCCTCCGAGACGGCCAGGATCGTCTTCCAGGCGTGCGCGCAACGCGTCGTCGGCGTGGCATCCGCGACTGCAAGGCGTGCAGCGGCAACGGTGCGGTCACGCGAGCTCGCGGCCTCGAGGCCGGCCAACGCCTCCGCCTCTGCCTCCTGCCCACCGACGAGGAACTGCACAATCTTCTCCTGCAGCGCGACCCGCCGCGCTTGCAGCCGCCGCAGCTCCGCCACATCGGCGAAGGTGAAACGCGGGACCAGCAGGTGGCGGACGGGCGGAAGGACCGTGTCGAGGGCAACTCCCGTCAAGGACTGCGTGGTAGCCCAGTCGGTGGGGAGGGCACAGAAATCGTGCGCCGACAACACTGTCTGCCGCGCGCCGAAGCAGCGCTCATCCAGCCGCGCCTCGCACACGCTGCCGCCCACGCACGCGTCGTAGAGCTGCGAGAGCGCACTGGGGGCCATCTGCTGCAGCGCCTGCACGGCGGCGAGGTCGGTGCCATCGCTGGCGTCAAACTCACCGGCGTACACCATGCAGCCCAGCACGTGCGCCGCAACGCTATCCTCTGTGACACTCGTCGACGAGAGGGCCTCGAGCGCGTCGGTGGCGCGACCGGCAAGGCGCTGACAGGCCCGCGCCAGCAGCAGGTCCACGTTGGTGTGGTTGACCACCGACATTTTGCCGGCAGCGTGCTGGGCGAGGCTGGCTTCGGGGGCGCGGGGCCGACCGGCTGTGGGCAACGCCGGCGGCGGTCCCCACAGCGCCTGCACCGCAGCCGGGAACTGAAAGCCGTCCACGACGGCGGCCGTGATGTCGTCGAGGTTGACGTCCTTTATGGCCTTCTTGCGCTTCTCCAGCTCAAGCAGCTTCCCCCGCAGCGAGTACCGATCGAGGTACTGAACGCGGGACTTCACCTGCTCCACCTGCGCGTCCACGAGCTCGAGCTCAGCCTGGAGCTGGGTGGCGGCCTCCGACGGCGCGCCAGTGGAGAAGCCGCGGGTCGACGCGTCCGCGCCACTAGAGCCGGTCCTTAGATCCTCCCCTGTGTCGCCCGTGTGGCGCGCGACACGCATGGCGGACAGGCCTGCGACGGGTTGCGATGACGGGCGTGACACCTGGATGCGCTTCTCGCCGAAGGACTGCGTGAGTGGTAGCCGACTGCGCCGGAGCTCGGCGCCGCGGCGGCGCTCCTCCTGTGAGAGGGCGATGACGGAGTGTGCGGCGTGCAGGCGGCGCTGTCGGTCCAGCAGATCCGCCAGCTCCTCCTCGAGCGCGTCGAGTCGCTCGTCGTCGGTGGAGGACTCCACGATGGCCCTCTCGACGTCGTCGACGGCGCAGCAGACGGCGTCGGTGTGCACCTCAAGCGAGAGCGCCAGGAATCGCAGAAGGTCCAGTGGGGCACCACCTTTCGAGGCCGAGGCCAGCGTAGGCCCAGGCACTGCAGCCGCCGTGTGCATGCACCAAGCGTGCCAGGGCGACACCTGACGAGACCAAACAAACAAAAAAACAAAAAGAAAAAGCAGCAGCAGCAGGTGGTGGCGGAGGTGCCGTGCTGGCAGCGTGAAGCTCGACAACGCTGTCGAAGCCAGCGTGCAATAGCCGGCACTTTAACAGTGGTGAGGATCAGGTGGTCGCGCTGTGTGTACGACCAGCGAAGCAGTGACAACCGTGGGGGACGAGGAACACGGTAGCGGGTGGAGAACGGAATCACGAGAAGAGGTGAGCCAGTTGCATCGGCGGGTTGCTCACAGGCGTCCGTTGTGGAGCAGGCGGCGAACACACTGACGGCAGCCCTGCAACCAGGTTTTTCGAATTGCTCTGTTTCTTGGAGCTGTCCGCTCTTTTGAAAATGCCTTCTGCACTTTTCTTTCCCTTCGCACAAGACGCACGTCGGGCTTTACTCTCACCGCCGCTATCTAGCGGCAATGCCGCTGAAAGTTTCGGAGACATCGACAAACATGCACACAGAGAGAGAAAGAGAGAGAAACACACGCAAACTCACACACACACAATGGCAGGCATGCAGAAACGCAAAAGACGCATTGAGGTATGGGCAGACCGAAGCACAGCACACAGGTGCGCGCGCTCAGACCTCATGGACGCCTCCTGCACACACCAATACACATGATAGTGCTGAAGGAGATAGAGACACACAGCAGCTGATGTCGAGAAAATAGAAAGAAAGAAAAACACGCTCACTGCGCTTAGAAAACTGCAGCCTCTCGAGGAGAAAGCAGAAGAGAGAGAGCAGGAAGTAAGTGACGTCATCGTTTAGAATAATCCATCACGCCACGTACTCAACATCGAACGCCACACCTGTGTGTGATGCAGAACGTCCCGGGCCACCTTCGGAAAAAAGCGAACTCAGCCAGCCGAGAACGCTCACTCCGGGCATCGCACCTCTTTCCTCACCGTGCACAAGCACACACGCACAACAAGCGGAGCAACAAAAAAGGGGGCGGGAGATGGAGGTGGGTGGGGGGGGGGGGGGGCGGGCNCCCCCCGGGGGGGCCGGGCCCGCGCGCCCCCCCCCGCCCTGCAACCCACATCTAGTCGTTTGCCGCTAAAACGCAAACCGCCACCGCAGCCTCCACCTACACTCCTTTGTTTTCTTTTTGGCGCTGACAGAAACTGCAATGCGGTCAATGGGGGTGGGTACGGGGGCGGCTGCTCGTCGTGCCTCGTTGCCCTTTTCTCCCCCCGAAATTGAGCGGCGTTGGGAGAGAAGGGGGTCACACGCTTCCATCGCAAACGGACGAGACCCATGTTCACCTTCAACATCCCGTTGCTCGAACAGCATCAAGTACCGCTCGGACACGCACGGAACAGCAGCAATCGAAAATACAGCACTTCCATTCAGCCTCCCGTGACAGCTGAAGCTTGAGCGGGACAGACGGGAAGGGAAAGAGAGGAAACATGAGGGAGCGGGTGCGATGTCGCTATTCCTTCTCGCGATGTCATCCACCACGCCCCTCCATGTACTCGGCTCCCTTCGGTCACCGACTGCGCCGCTGTCGCAGTCATTGCCACGGTGGCAGGTACCCTGGCAACACGCAACGCATCGCGAAGAAGCGTAGGAACAACTGTTGAGGAGCCGCAACGAGTGACGAACAGGCTGTCAACAAGGCTTACTGAGAAAACACAGCCACAACGACGCGCCTACACACCGATGTGTACGTGCAGAGGGGGCCGCACCAGGAAAAAGGAAGACGGAGCGACTTGGAAAGGGAACCACCGTGACAGAGCGTAGGAAGGGAGGGACGAGAAACTGCCCCGTATTCCTTGCCAGCTGCGCTACTCGAGCTTCGGTTCGGAGGGCCGCTCCCACAGCACCGAAAAAAAAAAGAGGATCGGACCGTCGAAAGCGCGTCAGGACGAGCTGGGACGGAAGAGCTCCAATGCACTGCAAAGCCAAAAAAGGGCTTTGGAAGGCGGGGATGCAACGGAGGACAGTCGACTTTGAAGCAGCACTCCGAGGGCGCGACATCATTGTAGTTCAATGCCGCATGCCGTGTTTCAGTGCGTGTCTCTGACCGTGTACATTCAAGCTGCCCTTTTGCTTTGTTGCCGTTTTGTTGTTCAGTGCCGCGCCTTTGAAAAGGAGGCCCCAAAGGCATGGCTTGCCCAATTCCGACGCAGATGACGCCCTTTGCGCCTTTCCTTGGTGGCCTTCCGTCCACTCGCAGGAGCTCATCCACTGCTCGTGAAACGAAGCTTCTCGCAGCGTCTCACTGTATGCAGGAAAGAAGGCCGAGCATCCACTGAGGGAAAAAAAAAGAAGTCGGATTCTCGTCTTGCACTCGCAGACACCGGCTGACTACCTCAAACTCAACACACAACATCCAGGGAAAAAAAAACAGAAGTGAAAGAGGCACGCACTGTACATGGGCTGCTGTTGTTTTCGTTTTTTTCGTTCTTGTGGAACGGGGATCTTCGCCGCTGCAGTCGCCCTCGACGCAGTTTACAAAAAAAAAAAAAAAACAACGCAAGTGACAGGGAGACGCGAAGGGACACAGTGGGCAGATACTTGTCGGAGGTGAGAATCAAACAAGCAAGCAAACAATAAAGCAAAAAGTAAGCTGAGGACGTTTACCACCATTTTTTCGACTCCCGCGCCATTCAGGGCGCGTCCTGCTGCTCCTTACCCCTCCTCCTCCCCACGCCCACTTCGAATGGTGCTACGCTCACGCACGCAGATGAAGACGGGTGCTGCCGCGGGGCTGACCACCTAGGGGGCGAGTCAACGGGGGGGGGGGGGGTGGAGGGAGGGAGGGGGTAACGCGATGGTTCGTATCACCGCGCTTACACAAACACACACACACACACAGGAACTTCGAAACAGAGCAGCTGGAGATGAGGACGCCATCAGAATGGCAGAGCGGTGCGAGTGAGAGAGAGAAAGATCAAAGGTGATGTGCCCACCCGGCACAAGGGCACGCAGTACACAAACGGCAACACCAGCACACGATGAAGGTAAGAGGCAGCCTGCATGACGGCTGGAAAAAAGAGAAGCAAAAAAAAAAAAAGGACTCTCGGCACCACACGTGAAGCAGAAAAGACATGGCGTGAGGAGAGTTCTTACACAAAAACAAACAACAGAAATGGCCTTTTCGTGAAAGGGGTCCAGCGGTGGAAGAGAGAGAGACGAACAAATGCGCCGCTACGCCCGTGTGCGTTCGCGAGCCTGGGTGCTGCTACGGTCCTGGGGGCGGCATCAGGAAGGCAGTGGACGTGTTGATACCACGCCCCTTCATAGAGGTGTAGACAGAGCAGCAGAGAGACGGCAGCACTCGAGCACACGTCTGCGAGACGGGGATCAACAGTACAAAGGGGGGAACGGTCTGCGCCTGCGGGCTCGCCTGGACAGCGAGCATCATAGAGGGGAAATCACCTTGCGAAACGTGTGGCACAACAGGGAGCACTGAAGAAGGGAGGGGGGCAAGGAGATGGGGCAGACCGAGTACGGCTAGGAGAGGGGCGCGGAGAAGATCAGTAGGGAGGAACAGGTGAATCGAGGCAGGAGGTCACGTACGTGAAGTCGGTAAACCCCAAACGGGGAGCCAGCGCGATGGGAGACGGGAAAGGAGAGCAGCTGTCCGGAGCGGCGGAAAACAAAAGATGTGGGGCCGAACAGTTGAGGAGAGCTTGCCGTAATGCCCCCCAAAAAAAGAAGACGTAAACAGACACACACACACACACACACACACACGCACACGCGCACGCAAAGTGTAAACCGATGCTGACAAACCAGACACAAAAAATACAAATAGCCAGAAGTGATTAGCGGACACTGCTCGGTTCACTTGGCGGGAAGCGGTAGCCGGAGAGGGGGTCGAGCGTGCAGCTGTCCAGGTTGTACTTGCTCATGAGCAGCTCCGCCAGGACGGTGTGCACCGCCATCGGACTCCACTGCCGCTTCATCAGCGAGTACGGCGCGCGGCTGTCGATCCACTGGAAGAAGTCGAGGTAGGCTGGGTGCCGCATCACGGCAAACGAAAAAATAAAGCAGTCGGACGCGTACACCTTGCCGCTGTAGAAGGAGCGGCCATCAGAGAGCCACTGTTCGGCTCGGTCCAGCTCGTCCTGGGTAAAGTAGGAGTTGACCGACTGCTCGTTCCACGCCAGCAACGACGTCCACAGATCGGGCACCCGCTTGTGCGTCACGTACTCGAGTCGGGTGTAGGCCACGGCGCAGTTCTTGTCCGCGACGGTGGCGAGAACGTCTTTGGACAGCTGCTTGGTCAGCAAGGACTGGCTGTCCATGTACCAGAAATAGTCGTACCCTTGAAGACTTGGCAGGAGGAAAAGCAGCCCGGCCCAGAACCGCCGCAGCTCCCAGTTGGTGCGCAGCGCACGCACCGCAATTTCCACGCTCTGCTCGATGACCGTGCTGCCCGAGGGTGCCGGTGGCGTTGTCGGTGAGTTCGCTGTTGGCGTACTCTTTGCCGTGCCCGGCTCCCGTGCATCGTCGTGGTTGCCCGTGGCGGTGCGTGGTGCCTCCGTGACCCCACCTGCTTGCGGCGACGTCTTGTACTGGTCCGCCGTGGTGCCGGTGCTCGTTGGCGGCGGAGCAGGGGTCACGGCGGCGAACCGCTTGCGGTACAGCAGGTCAGAGCGGAGCTCCTTGAGCCACGGCTCCAGCACCGCCACGCTGGGCACCGTGACCTTCTCGGTCAGGACACCCGAGATGTCCTCTATGGTGAGACGCGTCGCAGACGGCAGCACGGCGGTGATGTACTGCACCACCTCATTCGGCATCGTGCCGCGGTGGAAGATGTGCACCGGGTACGCGTACCGGCGCAGGTAGTTCTCCTCGAGCGCCGGCAGCATCTCCCGCAAAAACCTGCTGCAGCGGCGGCACAAGACTGGTGCCGTCTCCGCCGTCGGGCGAGGTGGCTCCGAGTGCGATGTAGTCTCGTTGTGCGCTGGCACGGGTGTCTGCGACTTGTCACCGGGGCGGAGCTCCGCCGAGGTACCCGTCGTGGTCGTCCCCATCGACGCGCCTACGTCGAGCTCGACAACAGTGGAAAGGGTGTCGCTGGAGAAGGTGGGGCTCATGAGCACAATGACGGCGTTGGCTTTGCGCAGCGCGCGTCGTCTCGACTTCCGTGCGGTGCCGCTGCTGTGACGCTGCACTCTGTCGCCATCGAGCGAGGCGTCCTCCTCGGACACAGCGTTTGTCGAGGACATGGCGGCGGAGTTAGCTTCAGGCAGCTTCGACGGCGCCGAGTCGACTCGGCGCGGCTGCGGGGCGACGGTGGTCGTCGTCGTCGCGGGTGGCGCCGACGACGTCGTTCGCGCTGGCCGCGGTGGCCCCGGTGTCGGGAGACTCACCTCCACCCGCTCCGACTGCACGCACCACCCCTGCACGCTGCCTCCCCGGCTGGCGTCAGAGACAGTCTTGGAGATGATGCTGCTGCGCACACGCACGGCGCTGGCGGCTACCCCCGCGGCAGACTCCACTGGCGCCTCGTCCTCGGATTCCTTGGCCTGGGCGGTGCCGCCGCGGTCGCCGTGCGCCGCGGGGCTCACAAACGAGACGGCGCTGGCGACGGGGTAAAAGGAGAGGCGGCGGCGGTCACGCTGGCCGTCACCGGTCAGTTGACTGAGGTGCCGCTGCGTGTGTGCCGCCAGATCCTCTGCAAAGCTGTGCGCACGCTGCGCCATGGGCCCCAGCATCGCCGACGACACACCCGTGGCCATGGCGGTGAACATGCGCTGGTACTTCAGCGTCACCGCCGACACGGCAAGCAGGACGACGAGCAGCACCGCATTCAGCAGCAGCGTCCTCTGTTGAGACCGCATTGCGGGCCGGCACCGCCTCGCTCCGTGTGACTTCTTTTTTTTTCTCACCTGGGTTACTTTTTTTCTTTTCCTCCGGTGCGGACCTAACGGTGGCGAACCCGCTCGTTCTTCAACCCACTCTACAGCCACAAGCCAGAAAAATGGGCTCGGCGTGGCTGGCGCGCACCGGCGCTGTCGATGCCTTCAAGAACAGTAGATGGAAGCGTGGGAGTAGCAGTGGGCGTACGACAGCAACAAAAGCGTAACGCAACGGAGCAGCGGGGGCTCCAGGAAGACGGAGGCAACGGAGGGCAGCGATATGTCGGGAAAAGAACAGACACAAAAATAAGGTGTTCGCCGCACACACAAGCAACGCCAAGAACCGAAAAAGGAAAACAAAGGAAAAGAACAAAGGGCTGTTCACAGCAGAGCGATGCACAGAAACCGGCACCTGCGGCCTCGCCGATTCCAGTCGCTCTCGTCGTGAATATCACACTACGGCGCCAAACTCCCCCCCCAAAAGCAGAACACGGAGAAACGCGCTCGCTCTGTATAGTCGAGGAGGAGGAGGCTAAAGCACAACAACAACAACAACAGAAGACACAAGTCAGACACAACGGAGTGGCGGCGCAGACAAATGCCTTTATTTCTTTCGTGTCAAACAAACAGGAACAAAAACACAGAACGAACACGAAAGCTCCGTCTCGCCAACACACTTCGCGAGGTGTCCCCTTTTGGGATCTGCGGAGGGGCCAATGCGAAACAGGGATGTAGATGAGAGGATTGCAGCGAAGCGGAAGGGGCCAGGAGAGCACGAGCGATCGAGGGAGGGGGTCGGGAGTGGGAGGAGGGTGGTATGAGCTACCGCGAGGGGGCACGTCGTCTCCTCCTCGTCAAGGCCCACTGCCAGCGGAAAAAAAAAAACAAAAGACGATGTATAATCGCCACGCACAACAGAGGAAAGTGGGGAGGGGGGCAGGAGAATCGAAAGACCTCAAGGCAGGTGCCAGGCAAGTGCTTGGTTTGCCGTGTGGGTCGTTCAGCCACTAACGAGCTCTCTCTCTCTCTCTTCGCTCTTGGGAGCGATGCGAAGCAGGTCGCCCAGGCAGCAGCGACAAGGCAGCAGGAGGTGGCGAAGGTGCACGTGTGTTTGTGAGTGTGTTCGTGTATGTGTAGGGTGGGGGAAGTTTGGGGAGTGTTTTTAGAAGCGTGGACATGGAGAAGGAGCCACGCAGTGAGAAAACGGGACAGGTGAGGAGGAGAGAGAGGCCGATCGCGGGAAAGAAAGGTGGAACGGGAGGACAGCTGCGTCAGACAGGAAGTGGCGACCCCCTCGCTCGTCAACGGCGACACAAGCGAGCACATTTAGCCTGGCATGGGGGGGGGGGGCACACAAGCTCCCAAAGGAGCCGGGTTGCTCGTGCTCGTTGAAACAAGGTGAGGCTTCAAGTCCAGCGGAATGCAGAGGAGCTAGCAGCTGAGCTTTTCATACAGGCAGAAGCCCTCAACCGCTCCGTACAAACGTCTGCTCATGAAACTGATTCAATCATTGTTTTTTTGTGTTGACTTGTCCTTCTCGTGGGGCGATGCCCCCGTAGTCGCAGTGCTCCGTGGCATCGACGCAGTTTTCTTTTCCCCTTTTCCAGACAAATCTGTGAAGGTGACGGTCGTGCCACTACACGCAGTGCCTACCGCTTGCGCATGCGGTAGTAGAAGAGAATGCTGTGCGCCCACCCAGCAAAGTCGCCAAACAGCACGCGGAAGCTCTCCTGAATGGCGTCGTGGTGGCGCTCGTACAAGGCTGGCACGGGGGTCTTGTCGGAAGAAGCCGACGCGCTGCCGGGCAGCCGTGGTGCTGTACGTTTGCCAATCGATTTCTCCTTCTCTTGCTTCCGCTTCAGCCGCAGGGTGTCCGCCTGCTTGCCCCACGCCAGCAGCACGTCATTCCACGAGGGGGCAGGCGTGGCAGAGGTGGCGAGCCCGTCCCCACCTCGAGTGCGCTTGCGCGACTTGCAGGCCGCTGACGACGACGCCGCCGCTGGCGTCGCAAGATACTCTACGGCGACCTGCGCCATGTGCGTGTCGACGGGCACGATGTGCGTGCAGCCGAGCGCGAAAAGGGCAACGCAGTCGGCAACCTTGCGCCCCACTCCGGGGAGCCGAAGCAGCATGTCGCGCTGCTCCCGGTAGTCGCCGTGCAGGCCCAGCACAGACGCGTAGAAGGCGTTGTCGTAGCAGGCTCCATGCTGCCGCTGGAGAGTGCCTTGAGTGGTTACAGAACCCCGCGCCTCCACCATTGACGCCGGCGATGCGGTGATGAGCTGCACGGCGTCCACCGTGTACTTGCTACGGTAGCCGAAACCAAGCGTGCGCAGCTGCTTCTCCGTGGCGCTGGACAGCTGCTGCAGTGACGGAAAGCTGTAGAGCGCGAGCCATGTGCCGGCGGAGTCCTTGCACTCCTGTAGTAGCGGCTTCAGGGATGGGGCAGCGAGAAGGTCTGACTTTGCCCTTCCACGGCCCCGCGGCGACGTCGTGTTCCCTCGAGAGCTCCGCGGACTCGGGGGGCGCACGGCACCTGTGGAGAGCTGCACGTCGCACAGGTGGTCCCCGTAGGCGCGGCACAGGCTGTACACCATCGCCGTGATGCGGGCGACGTTGTTGTTTTGCGAGCACAGGAAGGAAAAGAGGCAGGAGTGCAGGTCCTGCCGCAGGTGCCGAATCGGGACATAGTGGTGGGCCAGCGCCGTGTCGTGCGGGCACAGGCGCTCGGCCGCGGCGGACTGCAGGGGTCGGCGGTTGCCGATTAGGTAGGTGACCAGCGGGTGTCGGCGGGTGAGCGGGGCGTCGGTCCAGCGCTCCCACAGCTGGCCGAGGTCGACGTCCAAGGCAAGGTAGCAACTCAAGGCGGCCTCGTCGCTCTCATGGTCGCTTGCCGGCACGGTGCGGCCCTTCGACGTGCCGTGCGACGGCCGCCCGTGCGCTGTTTGACGTGCGAGCCTTTCCGCTTCTTGTGGCTCGGGCCAGAGGCGCCGGTACTCCACCCAGCAGCAGGAGCAGCACGCACCATCCGCGGCCTCGGCAGACGCGCCGTGGCTGGCGGCGGTCGCACGCGCGCGTTTGCCCGACGGTTTCAACGCCGCCTCCAGTGCGTGCTCTGTTTGCGCCTTCGCATCGCACTGCACTTCCCGCAGCTCAAACACGCTGTGGCCGAGTGCGCCGATGAAGGTGCGGCGTGGGGTGGGGTACCAGTGAAAGCACTGGCCACCGCACAGCGTCATCTGCAGGTTGACCTTGGCGGCGCGTGAGGGACCCAGTACGCGCCACGCTGATACAGCTGTACGGTGGGACGCCATCGCCGCGGGACTGAGCGTGAGAAGCCCGGGAGGCCGAGCCAACTACTGTAAAGGGGGAAAGACAGCAACGTGCCTCGCGTAATACGGGAGGGCCGGTGAAGAAGAAGATGACGGCGCTTCTGCGCATAAGCGTAGCCGCGCATGTGTTTCAGCGGTGGCGGGCGTGGGGTGGATGAGTCGGCGTCAACAAGTGCCTGCTGCCCTCACGGGAGCACCGGTACGAGGCAACCTGGAACAGGGAGGGAAAGTGGGACCCCGAAACCGCGCCTGTGGCGTGCACACACGTGTACATCCGAGCACCGCGAGAGCGCGGCAAGCAGAAGGGGCAGGAGGGGGGTAGGGACGAGAAAGGAGAATGAGGAGCTGTTGACATCCACACTCTCGACCGAACGTGCACTGAGGGAGGAGACGTCAAACGACTTCATGGCGCGACGCTGTCGCGACTGCGCGTGCGGTTCACGTAGCACTATCAGTCCCCCCCCCCCTCTCCTCCTCCCCCTCCCACCGTCCAAATGGGGCACCGAGGAGCCTCACCATTAGGGAGACCTTGGCTCGCATGTAACCGACAACACGTACGCGGACTGCTACAGCAGAAGAAGGGATCGCCTGTGGATGACGTCTGTGAGGTTGCCCACGACCAAACAACTCCGTGAGTGCAGGCACACGTACTGTTGTCGTAGGAGGCGCCAGCAAAACAATTAAAAAAAAAAAGCTGCCACGGAAGCGAGCTCACTGCAAACGCGAGCTCACGCGGTGCTGGCTGTAGCGGCCTTCTCCAGCATCCGCAGCACCTCGTCTGCCAGCTGGCGTGTTGGGCGGTCGGCATGCATGAGGGCGATGGACTGCAGCGCCGACGCCGCGGTGCTGAGGGGCCGCTGCGCATCGGAGAAGGGGGCAACACCGCCACCATAGCCACCACCGCTGCCGCTCACACGCACGAGGGAGGGCACCGACGACGACGAAGACGACGGCGCCGACGCCTGGGCTGCCTCCAGCTCCAGAAACAGCTCGGGCGCCGCCACCAGCACCGCGGACAAGAGGCGCACGCCGGTCGCCTGGACCGCTGCGGACGCCGCAAAGCGCACACACCCCACCGAGAAGCTCACTAGCGCCGCCTTCTCGTCCCACGGCAGCCGTGTCAGCAGCGACGCCGCCGTATCGGTTGAAGACCCGTACTTCCCCGCCTCACCGCACGTCGGGGCCGGCGCCGTCACGCTGTCGTCCAACTTGCGCGCCAGCAGCACTGCTTGGAAGACGAGGCCGCACGCCTCGGTGGCGGCACGGCAGCCGTGCGGGCCTCTGCCCAGGTCGCTGCGGCACGACGCGTTCGACAGCTCGACGAGTGGCCGCAGAAAACGCATGAACCACGCCAGCAGCACCGCCGCAGGGTTGCTGGCACTGCGCGGCTGCATCGCAATGGCGCGCAAAAGGCTCTGGTGCACTCGGAGGCACAGCTGAAAGTGAGTCAGCAGCCAGGGCCACCCCGCCGCTGTCGCTGGCGTGCCCGTGCTTTCCGGCGCGGCGTCAGCGCGGCGGTACGCGGCGCACAGGTTCGTCAGGGGTGCCTCGACAAGACGACCACACAGCGCCTCCAGCGCACCCACACCACCGCCGCCGCATCCAGTGACCGGCGAGGCACCAGAGCACGCCGCAAGCGTGGCTCCGTCCCGTCGTGTCAAGGCTACCACCGTCAGCACCGCCGCCGCGTCCACTGCCGCAGTGCACAGCCGCTGTCGCAGAGCTTCCGCCTTGGCCACATCGGCCGGCACCGCAGCGCCGGCCGCCGACTGCGGCACAGACTCCTCCATGAGCCACTGCGGCACCTCCTCCAGCAGCAAGCGCTCGAGCACGTCACTGTGCTGCAGGACGACGTCAACCTCACCCAAGGGCTCGCCGCGGTCGTGCCCAGGCGCTGCCGACTGTGCAGCGCCAACGGCAAGGTACGACGAAACGCCGAAGAGGTACACCCGGTAGGGGTAGAGGCGTTCACTGGCAAGGGCGGAGCGATGCGCCGACGAGGGCGAGGTCGTGGGCACCGCCTCGGCGTCCACGGCCGCGAGCCACGTCACCCACGCGCTGAAGAAGTGCGTCGCCGGAAAGCGGCACAGCACCTCGAGCAGGACCCGCTGGATGTCGGGGTACGCGGCAAAGAAGGCGGCAGCCGCAGGCGTCTGCGAAGCTGCCGTACTCCCCCACAACACGTCCCACAGTCGCCCCACCACGGGAGCGGAGTCGCTGCCCTCCACTGGCGCGGCTGCCGTTGCGCTCACCTTCGTCGAGTCCGTGCTCCTCTCACTGTCGGCGCTCATGGGTGGGGCCGAGGCGGCAAGAGTGCCTGGTCCACAGCTGCGCAGGCAGAGAAGTGGCATGAGGACGGCGTGTAGGCGGGACGCAGCGCAGCCGGTATCGGGAGCGGCGCACACGAGAGAGGTCCAGCCATCTAGTGATGCAGCTCCCGCGGGGGAGCACGGCGGTGACGGCGCGGCTGCAAAGAAGACGTCCCAGATGGCGGTCAAGTGGGCCGTGCGCCGCTGAGCTAGCGTTGCTGCCGGCAGCGCCTCCTCGCCAGCGGGCTGGCCGGTGAGCACCGCCGTAAGACGCAGGACGTACTTCATGGTCCACTGCACCCGCTCCTCCTCGCCCGTGCCGCCGGCGGCAGCTTCATCGACGGCAGCGCGTGGCGCCGGCGAGGCTAAGCAGCGGAGGATGGGAAGGGAGTGCTTGGCGCTTGTCCAGTGCAGCGGCGCGGCACCGCCGGCCGCTTGCAGCCACCGGTCCGTCAGCGTCAGAAGAACCGACTGCAGCTGCGCCTCCGCACGTCGCCCACTGCCCGCCTCCACGGACGAAGCGCCATCGCCCCCTGCCGAGGCCCCACCAGCGGGACGCCCCACTAAGCGGCCGGGTGGCGCCTTCGTGTCCGTGCCGCCCAACCCCGCCTCGCAGGGGCCGGCGGCCGCGCTTTCATCCGCGACGGAGTAGAGCAGCGCGTGGGAGAGAACGTCGCCTGGGGTCTGTGGCGTGGGGCGATGCGGCGCGGCGGGTGCACACGCGCTACCGCTGTCGCCCGTACTCCCCGCCGCCGCGCAATGGCACTGATAGCCGCACTCCAGCAGTCGCAGGTATGTGACGGCGTGTGTGGTGTGCGCCGTGAGCACAGCCGTCAGCGCTGACAGGGCGGCGCTTTGCCGCCGCCCGGTGGGGTCGCGCTGCACGTAGATGTTCAGCAGCGGCAGAAGCACGTCCTCTGGGTGCACCTTGGCGAAGAGCGACGAGCTGAGGAGACGCACGCACAGCTCCTCGTCCTGCAGCTGCAGGAGTAGGTTCTCTGCCAGCAGACGCAGCATGTTGCGCTGCCGCTCGGCAAGCGGGTGCGACCCTGGCCCATCTAGGGAGCCGTCTGCGCGAACCAGCGGCGCAGTCTCCGTGTCCGTGTCCGAGTGCGCCTGCTGCGAGGCGAGGTCTGGCAGACTGCTGAGTACCTCTAGCACGTGCCGCCGCGTCGAGGCGCTCCCGTGCTGCAGCAAGCGGAAGAGGGATGGGATGAGTCGGTACGGGTGCTCCAGCACAGCCACGCAAAGCAGCTCGCCCGCGCACTTCGAGGCGGCGTCGTCGTCGCCCTCCAGCAGCGTCAAGAGCTGGTCGGACGACGAGGCTGCGAAGCCGGCGAGGGAGCCGGCCTGCACGGCGGCATCCAGCACCGCGCGGGACAGCAGCGATGCCAGCTCCAGCACGCGCTCGTTGCGATAGTGCAGGCCGCGTTGCACGAGGAGCCCGTGGATCTGCTGCGTGACGGCGCTGTCGGCCATCCACAGCTCCGCCTGTAGGGCCGCCGTAGGGGCGGCTGCGACAAGCACCAGCGCCGCACACAACGTTGCATCAGTCGCCATCAGCACGTTCTGCTCGCTTTCTTTGCCGCCCTCCAGGTCGGGCACGCGCAGCAGTGTGCTGGCCACGAGCATGAGCACGTCCTTGTTCGTCGTCAGCACAGCGTCCTGTGCCAGGATCGACAGGCCGAGGCCCCCGTGCACGGCGACCCACATCCCGGTCAGATTCCGCACCACGAAGCCCATCTGCAGCGTGTGAGCCCACTTCGCCTCCGTCAGGCGCAGCACGCTGTCGGAGACGGCGCCGCCGAACTCCCGCGTGGCGTTGAGGAGCGCGAGCTCCAGCCGTTCCTGATGCTTGAGAAGGTCCGTGACGACGCGCTCGAGCCGCAGCGAGGTGGCCTCCAGCAGCGCCGTGGCGCCCCTGCCCGAGTTGCTGGATCCGTTGCGATCCTCGCCGCTCCTGGTGCCACCGACGGTGAACTCATCGGCCAGCCATCGCAGGCTGCGTCGCAAGGCGTTGCGGACGAGCGTCACACACCTCCACAGACACGCCGGCTGATCGCGGTCGACCACCAAGGGTCGCTTGCGCTTTGGCTTCCGCTGCTGCACGGCGCCGTCTTCGCCGAGAGCGGCATCGGCCTCGGCGTCCACTTGCGCGGCGATCACGTCCATCGTCAGCCAGTGCGCGCCGTGTAAAATTAGGTGGTTCAGCTCAACCGTCAGCCGCGTCGGGCGGCGGGGGGGCGCGCCGCTGCCGTCTCGTCCACCTGCCGAGCTGAGCACGGTGTCGGCGCGCATGGACTCCTCCACGTGATGCGCCACGCATGGCAGCACGTGTGTCGCCACCCCGGCAAACAGGAAAGCGTGCTCCGTGCACAGTCGCTGTCCTTCCACGCAGCCGGTGCCCACCGCACGGAGGGTGTTCGCGAGGAGCAAGACGAAGCCGAGCTGGTAGCGCCTGTTGGTCTGCACCAGTCGACCAAACCGCCTGTCCAACTCCTGTGCGGCCGCAGCTGTAGGACCACGGACACCGCTGCTCGTGTGCTGCAGTTCGCCGCCACTCCACGTCTCCTGGCCGAGCGGCAGGCCGCGCAGGAGTGCCTCTGTCCACTCGCGTGTGCAGCACGGCCGCTCGTTGCCCTCGCCGTACGCGGAGGCGGGGTCGCACAGCAGGCGCGTGCTCAGAAAGACGACGCACGTCAACGCCGCAGCGGAGCGGACGGCGGCCAGCGCCATGCGGTACAGCACCGCCTGCCAGCCCCGCACCACGCACGCCTCGCCACTTGACGCGTCGCGCTCTCGCGCTGCGTCCGTCACGTCTCCTTCCCCGCCGAGTGGCTGGTGGACGCCTTTGAGAGTGAGTGTGGCAGCGCGGGCGGCGTAGAGCAGGCCGCGGTAGGCCTGTTGCACCGAGTAGCTGCAGAGCTGCTCGTCGGACGCGACCTTCTCGTGCAGCAGGCGCTGCAGCGCCGCCTCAAGCGGAACCACGTCAAGGAGAAGCGTCGAGGATGCGGTGAGGCGGTCGCGCAGTCCAGTGTGGCCCCCTGGCAATGGTGCCGACGTCGCCGGTGCCAAGAGCAGCGACGACGCCGACTCCAGGGATGGGGTGAACATGACGGCCGCTTTGGTACGCTGCAAAGTGGCGGATTAAATGAGAACGCTGACGTGTGTTTCTGTGGTTCTTTTGTGTGTGTGTGTGTGTGTGTGTGTGTGTCAGCGTATCAGAGGTGTGCATGGGTGTGCACGATCTTGCCCAGCACTCGTTTGTTTTCTTTTTCTGGTAGATGATCCAGACCTTGTGAAGTGCGGGAGAAGCAAAGCGCGGGACGCAAGTAGACAGTACCCATTTTTCTGTATCTAGTTTTTTTTTCTCATCGTAGCTTTTATTTGTGTGTGCGCGCAGCTAGGGATCGTGGCGGCTTCAGAAGACACGGAGGAGGCAACAGTGCAATATCTGCGACACGAGTGAGGACACACACACACACACAGTTCACGCCGCGCGCCTGGAGGCTCGTGCAGTCACGGCCTGGCAGGAGACAGCAGAGCCGTGGCGCTTCGTCCATACCCTTGCCGCGCCGCTTCAGCGGAGCTCTTTTCCGGAAAGGGAGCAGCGCCGCTTCTCTGCTCCGCCACGTATCAGGCGCGCACGGCAAACCAAACGCCTCCACGGAACATGCACGGCGCGGCGCCATCGCCGGTGCAGCGTACCTCCGCAGATCGCAGAGTGCACCGATACATGTAGGGTTGAGTGTGTTTTCCCACTCTTGCCTTTTGTTTGCTTATTTGTGTTGTGCACGTGTGTACGCTTCGCTTCCAAGGCGCACTAGACACGGAGTCGGTGCAAAGAACAAACACAGATGGGGGAGGGAAGGAGAGGAAAACGGGACAGGAGGCGCACGGAGACACGGAAGCTGAAAACAACAAAAAAAGCGAAAAAAACAACAAGATGACCCATCACACCGAAAGGTCCGCTGCAGCCGAACCATGGCAGCGGGGGGATTCACCAAGGGCACGGCACGCTGTCGCACCTCGCAAACAGAAAACAAAAAAAAGCGGCATCGTACGGAGAACATCAAAGCACAAGTCAGGCTTACACGCAGGCGACGTCAAGAGCACCGAGAACAGAAAAGAAAAAAGGGAGGAGAGCGGGGTGATGTGGAGGGGGGGGGCACAGTGTGCACCAAAAACTGAAGGAAGAGGAAGGGAGGTGGAGAGAAAAAAAATGGGAAGCAAGGGCACACCAAAAAGACGATCAACAAGGAGGAGGAAGGGGGGTCGTGGTGTGCATCGGCACGGAGCGCTAACACGAGGAACACGCTTTCGAGCACGTGAAGGCAGCGCAGAAGGCGGGCAAGGCCGGAACGAGGAGGATACATGGCACGTCTGCCTCGACGTATAAAACCGCCATGAAATGGCAAGCCTCATGCAGACACACACACAAGTAAAACAATACAGAGATTCTTCAGCGCCCGCGCCATCCACGCAAGCGCGTCAGCTTCGCAGCAAAGAAGTGGCAACGCATCTCGAAACCCCAAACACGGCGGCTCAAAGCACACACGCACACATACGAAGGGGGGGATGCGACAGGGTGGGGCAAAAGAGCGTCCACTCTTGTGACGATGAAAAGCGGCGGAATGAGCACACTCGAACCCACGCCTCACCACCGAAGCCGACGAGGGAAACCAAAAGCAGGGTGGTCGGAACGGGAGGGGGGGGGTGATGCCCAGACCCGCAGGGGCGCCGGAGGGGGGGGCGGTCGCGCACAGCAGCACGCGCCTTCGCAAGGCGACCCTCGGAGACCCTCGCTGCCACGTGAGTGCATCCTCAAGAACGTCAGAAAGGTGAGAGCGACACACACAGAGGAAGAAAAAAAAAGAGGAGAGCGGCTGCTTGCCGCGGGGTTCGAGCAAGCCACGGCAGGAAAGCTACGCAACGCACCTTCGAAAAAAAAAAACAGACAGAAACACAGGTGTCGCCGCGGCTGTGGGGCCATCTTGGAAAAGAAAAAAAGGGGGACGCAGTGTTCCACGCGAGCGGCGTCAAGGCAATGATGCCGTCGACGCGCGTGGCGGCCACTCACGCAGAGGTCGGCTCATCGGCGCGATGCGAGTCGCGGTATCGACCACGGAGCAAACTTGAGGCGCGGCAGCGTGGCACGCAAGCAGCGGTGGAAGGAGGTGAGCGCAAAGAGCGTCGCGGCACCCTAAAAGGCAAAGGCGAAACGAGCAAGAAATCGCAAGAAGACAAGAACCCTGTAGCGGCCTGCACAAACTGAAGTGGGGAGAGCAAACGGCACTAGAAAAGGCAGACGGCGACGCTGTGGCACTGACAATATATGAAACATGTCCTTGGCTCACATGGTGTGTGCCGCACCTGAGGAACCGGAAGGGTAGAGGGGGAGGGGGGGGGAGGAGGTGAAGGAGGTGAAGGAGGAGAGAGCGGAGAAACAAAACTGAGTCGTCGCACGACGATCTTTCGACACCAGCATGACGCAAGCAAGAAAAAAAAAGGAGGTCGATTTCGCTGAGCTGGTGCGGTCGCCACCGCGGCTGACATCGAGAGAGGGAGCGATCGCTTGCGCAAGCCATAGCACAGCATCGAAAGAAAAGGGGGAAGAGAGAGAGACAGAGACAGAGACAGAGACAGCAGCAGAGGAGTTCGCGAGCTGAAGGCGCGCGGCACGAACGTGTGCGACTGGTCTGTGCAAGCACACCGTCAAAGATGCTGTGGTGTGTTTATGGAGCGGCCTAGAGCCCAGACGACGTGTGTGTTTCTGTTTCTCTGTGCCACTTTCACTGACCGTTCTCTGCACCCGTGTGTCACTGCTGTGCAATTCGAGCTTCACAACAGACAGCATCTATTCTTTTTTTTTTCGTTCCTTCACGACCGTCACAGATTCGCCTGCACGAGTGCCCAGCCGAGTATGATTCAGGGTCCTCCGTACACACAACCCACAGAGTCAGAGCAGTGTGCGAGCAGGCGAACAAGAGAAAAAAGCACCTCAGAGGCTCGGCCAATGTCGTTGTTGTGGGGACGGAGATCGTGGTTGTGGTACCGCGAGATGAGGCTGCAAAAACTGTGTGCCGGCGTGTGCGTGCTGCGGGTAATTTAGAGCCTGTGAAATTAGGAAGCAGAAATCTGGACGAGGGCACTGTCTGAAGGAATACAAACGCAAGACGTGAAAGCAGAAAGGAGAATGGGCAAACAGGTGCACAAGGCAGTGAGACGCCGTCAGACGCGCACGACGGTACTGCGCGGGTGACTGTGACGAGGGGAACAACAAAGGCAAAGCTGACGCATAAAGACAAAACTATAACTGAAACCGCCGCCATCATCCGTTTCACGACCAACGTCCTCGCCGTGTCACATCGCCGCGGCGCGTAGGACACGGAAAGCCACCAACACGCGGGGAACGCTGGTCCATAACTAGTGCACGCTCACATGATAAGGTAAAAGGCGGATGCGGGGGAGCGATCAGCATGAAACACGTCACCCCCCCCCCCTCCTTTGCCCTTTCCACCGCCAACTCCTCCTCACTTTTTCTTTCTTCCTTTGCTTTACCAGCTCCCTCATCTCCTTTGCTGCGGTCGTGAGGTGAGAAGAGGAGAAGACCAACAACCACACAAAACGAAAAAACAACCACACAGAGCGACAGGAGGGGGGAGGGAAGACGAAAACAAGAGCGTACGCGACAGAGTTGCGTTGATGCGTCCTCGTGTCTCCCGTTCCTTCTCCAAAACGGAGGATGGGGGCACATCTCTTTTCGATGAGACCACTCAGCATGAGCGGTGCAGGTGAAGCGATGAGAAAAAAAAAAAACGGACAGGAGCGGACAGGAAAAGACCACAGAAAAAAATCCCAAACAAGCAAGAGCACTTCTACTCGCAGATAAAGACACAGACGCACACTAAGACAAAAAAATGAGAGAAGCCGGCGGGTAGCGGAGTCGTCGTGTCTTGAACGTGAATCTCAAAAGCACGTGCCGGTGGCTCGGATGCTGCCACAGCGTTCCTTCTCATGCAGCACCCAAGACCACGCAACTGCGGTGCCGGGCATGTCATGAGAGACCTCTATCAGCGGTCACACAGCGAGGTCGTGCGTGCAGGAGAGCACCAACACTTCAGCGAGGCGAGAAAACACTGCAAAAAAAAAAAAGAAGGTCAGCACACCACGTCACTCATGCGAAAAAAAAAAAAAACTAGCAAGCAAACAAGACCAACGGTGCCGCGTCACTGCGACAACGGTGAGGAGGAGGAGGGGAGGATTCCAGGCGTTGTCGAAGCACGTAAGGCGATCGGAGCAGGCAGCCTGAGAGGAGCACCGTAGCGCACGCGCGCGCGCCAAGACATTCTTGCGGGACGAGAAGAAGGGGGTAAGACAAAGACGAAAAGAAAAAAAAAAACGAAAACAAAAAAGGGCAAAGACGAAGCGGTGAAAAGAGAAGTCAAAATTGAAATAAACAGGGAAGAAGAGGCTAGACAAGCAATCTAACAAACATAAAAGAAAGAACAAGAGGGGGGAAGGGGAAGGGCGAAGCATCTACGTACATGAAAGCGGGAAGCCGACAATCCTTTGTTATGTTTGTTGTCCGGTGTTGAGCGCGAAGCAGGGACGCGCACAGCTTTCAAAAAGGGAAAAAGAACGAGCAGTGTTTGCCGTCACACTCTTGCCAATGTCCTTGGGGCGAACAAAGGGAGCAGAACGCCGCAAATATGCAAATAATGACGGGCAAAAGAGGAGAAGACTCCGTCAGGCCGTAGCTCGTTAAGGTCCACGGAAAATCGACCCCCCCCAGAAATCTGACACACACACTTACACACACACACACACACACACACACACACGGCATGGACGGAGTACGCGACAGAAACGCGGAAGACGAAAGCTCTTCTCATCGCACGTGCACCCAAAACGTCAACACCCGCACACTCAGACACAC
>JASAOO010003303.1:0-38555 GCA_030849075.1 Zelonia costaricensis | reverse complement strand
CTGTGGGCGGCCATCGTGTTCGCCTTGCGCAGCAGCTCCTCCGCCCCCTCAACAGCCGCCTGCTCATCTGGTGTCGCCACGGCGACGGCGACACGACGGATCATGCTCTGCGTCGCTGCCATGGCGTTGGTGACGAGCCACAGCTGCACCGAGCCGCGCTGGGCACGTTCGGCAAGGCAGAGAGTCACGGTTGCGTACGAGTAGGCGAGATAGCCGCGGGAGACGCCGGCCTCAGCGAGCTCGGCGCACGCCACCCCGTCGTCGGGGCAGCCGTTGAGGACGCTTTCGTATGCGAGGAGCAGGACCTTCGGGTCGACCCCCAGGCCGACGAGCAGCTGCACCACCTCCGGCGACCCCGCCGGCGAGCGGGAAAAGAAGCGCGACTCGAGCAGCTGCACCAGGTAGGACAGCGGAAAGCAGCTGACGGTGTGGTAGTATTGGTCGATGAGCCGCTTCGTGATGGCGGCTGCCGTGTCCTGCGCTTTCTCGTACGCGCCGCGCACACAAGTGGCGTAGACGGCAGGGTCCGTGACGTTCGCGCACGCGAGCGCGTCCAACTGCACCTCTGCCCCACCCAGGGCCGTGTACATGCCGCCTATCTCGAGCAAGGTGCTGACGGAGGCAACAAAGCTCGACAAGAGCTGGATGTGCTGCACCGCGACGTCGCGCTCCGTCACGATTTGACCCCCCCATTCGACGCGGCGATCGAGGCTGGCGCTGCCCGAGCCGAGGAAGTCGGTGATGACGCGGTACAGTCGCTGCTGTGCCTCCATGAGCCGCAGCTGCCGCTGAACCTCCTGCGTTTGCTCCGATTGGCAGCGCCTCGCGCAGTCGAGAGCCCCGCGGAGGCAGCGCAGACGGTACGGGAGCCGTTCCGCATCTGGCACGTCCGAAAGCGGCGCCTGGGCCATGACGCAGCACTGCTGTACCGCGCCCTCATAGTCGCCATGCACGTTGGCCAGATAGTGCGCGTACTCCTCCGTCAAGCCCTCCGCGTTGCGGCGCAGGTAGCCGGCGACGAACGGCGACTGGGCCGCCACGAGGGTGTCGCGGAGCGTCCTCGCCACGGCGCTGTCGTCGCGCGGCGCGCACAACCAGTCGAAGAGGAAGCAGTGCGCGTACTCGTCTGCCGGCTCCACCTGCCAGATCGTGCCCGACTGACGCGGACCACCGAGCAGGTCGTCGACGACGCTCCGGTGTGTCAACCACGCCGACTCCAAGGTGGACACGACGAGCTCCAACGCCTGCATCTTGCTATGACGCAAGGACAGGGAGCTACTGTGGCGGTCTTGCTCACCGCCTGCCGCGCCCCCTTTAGCGGAGAAGAGGTTCATTGCCGTGTTGCTGGGGTCTAGCTGTGCGGCGGCGTGCAGCAGCAGCTCCACGGCTACCTTCTCCCGCTTCATGGACCGCAGCTGTTCGCAGATGCTCTGCAATGCCCCGGTTGCCCAGTAGCTTGCCGCCTTCGGCCCCACCTCGGTGGCCCACAGCTGCACCTCCACGTCCGTCAGCGACTGCAGAGGCCCGCGGCGCGTCATGGCATCCATGTCGCTCCGCAACTGGTACGCCCGTGTGCTGACACCGCCGAAAAAGTGCGGGCACTGCTGCTGCAGCTGCGCAAACGAAGTTCCGCGTGAGGCGCCGCCCGCGGCGACGCCCTGCTGCGAGCTGAGCATGACCCCGCTGAGGCGGCTGCCCAGCCGCTGCGCAGCGGCCGGATCACGCACCACCTGCGCAAACGTCACACTGGCGTCCTCCGGGTGCAGCGGGGTGCCCACAGTCCGCCGCAGCAACGTTGCTCCCTGCCAGGCCCTGCTGGCCACGTCGTACGTCGCGTGCAGCATCGCGTTCTGGAGGCGCGTCAAGTCTTCGGCACGGAGGCTGCGGCCACGCGGCACAACGACGACGACCTTGTCTAGCTGCCACTCCTGATGCAAGTCGAGCGTGCGCTGTTGCTCCGGCAGCGAGCCGATCGAGATGCTGTCCAAGTACTGAGTGAGCTTCCACAGCACGCTCGCAACGGTGCTGACGCTGCTCGGCACGCACTTGCTCAGCGGCACGTCCCAGAGCGGGCTGAGCGCGCGTCCGAGGTACGCGACGAGGCCGAGCGCGAGCGGGGACATGAGCACGACCACACTCTGCACCTCCATGTCGCCGACGACGCTCGCCGGCACGGCCTGGGTGCTGGGCAGCTGCAGCCCGCGGAGCACCTCGCGTGCCCGCCGCGCCGCCTCAGCACTGTCGCCACTGAGGAGCTGCTGGCCCAGTTCGATCAGCGGCGCGCCGTCGTCGTTGCCGCCGCTGCCACCGGTGCTGCTGAGAACCGACGAGTCCTGCGTGGCGCACAGCGGCGACAGCGGCGCGACGTGAAGGGCACCAGCGGCGATCTGGAGCAGCATCGCAGCGTAGTCGGGGGTGCTGAAGGTTGAGGCGAAGCGGGCGAGCAGCCCCTCGCGGCAGTCGCCTCTGCTGCATGCCAGAATGAGGTACAGCGTGTCGACAGGCCGCGCCTGCACGTAGAGGGAGAGGCCGTGACGATGCACCACGATGTAGGCCGGCGCGGCGTAGCACACCTGCGCGCACACGTCACTGATGCCCCGTGGCTGCTGCGCCGGCACGCACTCGATGGCGTCGACGCGGACGATGCGAGAGGCCGCCCCGCTGAACACGGTGACCACGTCGCGGGCGCCCTGGTGAGGCGGCATCAGCGCTGCCGGCGAGGTCGCGGCAAGCACCTCGTCCGAGGCGCGGTCGTCGTTTGCGTCGCCGAAGGCGGCGATGAAGGCCGAGGCGGAGGCGCAGCAGACCGTGATTTCCTTGTTTGACGAGTGCAGTGACGGCGTGTAAGACTGCAAAGCGAGCTCTGCGTCGGAGGCGGTGTCGAACGGGTTGACGTAGCGGTAGCGAAACTGATCGCCGTTGGCGGCCACAGCCATGAGCCGGCACCCCTGCGCGTCCGCTTCGATGACAAAGAGCCGGGTCAGCGGGGAGGACTCGCCGTTGGCAGCCGCCTGCGAGCGGGCTTGACGGTCTGGTCGGTGGCGCAGCGAGAGCATGTAGCGCAGCCCTCCGTTAGGGTGGAGGCGCCACAGGCTGATCGTGCTACGCTCGCTGAGCGCTGCCACGACGCAGTTCGGTTCGTCCACGACGAGGTCGATGAGGCCGTCGCTCGCGCCCCCGACCCACGAGCCCCACACGTTGGCGACCGTTGAGCTAAGCTGCCCGATGACCGGCGTCGCGGAAAACCAGTGGCCGTAGCTGACAAGGCGCATTTTGGGTATGAGGGCTGTGTTCTCGCGCTGGTAACGCACCTCGCACACGTTGCCGTTTGCGCCGGCGCAGAAGACGCGGCCATTGCTGCCGACAATCTTGGTGACGACGGTCTCCGTGGTGCAGCTATAGCCGAGATTCACCACCTTCATCTCTGCCCGCTCCTCGTCACCGACGACACACAAGCCCAGGAGGAACATCATGCTTGTTGTCGCGACCGGCAGGACATATGTGACGTGGGGCTGGAAGACGCCGTCGGCTGGCCGGACCGGGGCCCCCACAACGCTGATCAGCTCGGGAATCTCGTCGTACACGCAAAACTGGCGGCCCCCGCGGTAGTCCCAGAGAACGAGCTGGTTGTCGACGGTGAACCAGGCGCGAGACACGGCTGCGAAGGCACCAGTGAGGGAGCTGAAGCGCATCGCGCGCCAGAGCGACAGCAGCTGCTCGGGCCAGGCCACCGAACCGGCAGGAAAGAAGTCTGGCAAGGCGTATGTCGTGTCGCGCGTGCCCAAAGCGTACGAGTTCGACCGCACATGGCCGATGGCGTTGGGGTTGGGTCGCCGCTCCGTTGCCGCTTTGGCCAAAGTCGCGCCAACGGCCTCCTCCACGACTACCTTGACGCCCCTCCGCTCCGCGCTCTGCGGCGGCTGCGGCGGCTGCATCATCGCCGAAGCGGCCAGCTGGCAAGCTGAAGAGAGAGAGAGACGAGCACAGAACGTGCAGCAGGCTCTTGCCCCGTGAGTGGCACCCGCCTGTCGCACGGCTCTGTTTGCCTTTCCGTACGTGAAACGACCGCCTTGCGAGCTAGGCGTGCAGCTGCCCGGTGCGGCAGTCTTTCCCCCGCTTGAGCGGCTAGGAGCTCGTGTGCGCGCAAGGCGGTGATTCCCTTCCTTGTCTTTTCTTTGTTGTTTTGCGGTGGAAGGAGCGCAGCGACGGTGCTCGTACGGCGGTCCTTCGTCGCCCCGCTTTGAATTACTCGCGAGACACACAAACAAAAAAAGGAGTTCGGCTAGCACTGCGAGGGCAGCCAATGAAAGGGAAGAGAGGACGTATTATGATGTGAATGGAAGCCGGGATAGCGACGCAGAACGGGCGAAGAGAGGTGCAGGAGACAAGCAGGCGGAGATTTGAGGAGAGCGGTGCAAGAGCCACTGGGACGGGACGGGGAGAGGGGGGGGGGCGGCGGTGCGCCGAGGAACGAACTGGTGGGGCCAGTACGACTTTGTGAACTGGGAGGCTGCCTTTCACGCGCCACTTGCGAGAGTCGTGCGATGTCGCTGAGTCATCGATGATTGCTTCCAGGGGCCGAGTCGGCTACTGCGAACGTTCTACTGTGGCATCGACAACACTCGAGCGTCTACAAAAGAAAAAGTCACTGCTGACAACAGGGAGGCGCGCTGCTTGCACACCCGTCGGAAGAACGAGGGTGTGGAAAGGCCCGCAAGCGCCGACTGCAAATACACCGCGCCGCGACGGCTTTGCGGAGTGTTGGCTGGGGGAGCAGTGGTGACAGAGCGAGAGCGGTTCCCTGCCTAGAAGAAGACGTTCAGTGTTGAGGAAGGGGAGGGGCAGTGCGTCCGCTGGATAAGTCCCAGGGCAATCAGACTGCGTGGAGCATTCAACGCACACCCGAACAGCCTCTTGTGCAACCCTAGTCAGAGTCGGAGTCGACAAGGAAGGCACTGAATCGTGACGGAGCGGACGGCCGAGACGAGGCCGCTGCCGCGGTGTGTACAGAGTCTGCCTTCACGCTGCCACGCTCCGACTGAGCGACCTGAAAGCTGGTGCTGCTCGCGTCGGCGCCGCCGCGCATCACGCTAGGCGCAACGGAGGCGTCCAGCGACGCCGCAGCGGCCGAGGTGCTCGACACCGCCCGCGGCTGTGGCGGGTGGCGTGGCAGGGGCGCCGTGTTGGGGGCAGCTGTTGAGGGCGCTGTCTTGTCGCCGAGCGCTTTACGCGGTGGCGCTCGCGGCGGTGCGGGGGGCCCTTGGCGCGGAGTAGCCGACGCAGGGGCGGAGGCCGACTTCACCGACGGCGTGGCTGCGCGCTGGCCGCTCTCCGATGCAACGGCGCTCGAGTCCAGCAGGGCCGCTGAGGACGCGGCGGCGGCGTCGCCACCCTCCGCCTCGCTGTGAAACGCCAGCGACTCGGAGCTAGTGCTGCTGACGAGAAGATAACCAAAGCGCTGCGCATCGACCGCACCAGCCCTGCCGTCCGCGGCACTGGGTGTGTCGTGCTGCGGGCCAGGTGCCTCCGGCTCCTGTACCGCATCCCTCGAGACGTCGAGCACCGGCGTTTCCACCCGCTCTGCCGTCTCCGCCGTCGTCTCTGGACGCGTTGCCGCTTCCATCGCGAACTCGATGGAGTCGGTGCGCCCCGTCGTGCTGATACGAGAGAAGGGCGCCGGCAGCGGCGGCACGTCCGCTACGTTGTCAAGCGCCGCCACGCGGCTCTCCGCTCGCGCGGTGGCGCCGCCCGCACTCGCACCCGCACCCGCCGCCGCCGACCCAGCGACAGGCGGAGGCACCGCAGCGGCGCGGAGACGTGCCGCCGGCCGTTCCGAGACGGAGCGCCACGGAATGCTCGGTGCCGACTCCTCGGGGTCGAGCACAGCCACGGGGGCGGGGGCGACTGGTGGACGAGTGCGCACCCGCTCGACCTCCTGAAGCTGCGCCTGCGTGACTGCCGACAGCGGCGGCACGGGGCGGGCGCTGAGAAGAAAGAGCGCCTTGTACACCGTGTGGAGAAGGGGCAGGGATTCGAACCGCAGCTCTAGGGCGCCGCCGAGCGGATCCTCTGCAACCAAAGAAAGCGGGCGTACGTGGCGCACGCGCAGCGTTGAGAGTGCAAGCTGGACAATGCGCTCCCGCGTCAAAAACGACTCCACCGTGAGCGTTGCGTGGTCTACGGTGAGGCACGCACGCTGAAAGCTGCCCGCGGCGGCGCTCAGGTTGTGCCGAACCTGGATGCCTTGGGAGAAGCTCATCTTGTCCATCTGTGCTAGCTCGGCGGCGGAGAAGAGGGCGGCCGACGAGGAGACGCCGTTGCCGCCTCCGCCGCCTGCGAGATTGTCCTGTGGCGGCAGCATCGGGACCATGTGCGCCTCGGGCGGAGTCGTCAGCTGCCGCTCCAGCTGTGCAACACGGCGCGCCAGTCGTGTAATTGTCTTTTGGCGCTCTGCAAGCTGCAGCTCAGCCACAGCGTCGCAGCCGCGCTGCTTCTGCGCGCGGCCCACGTCAGTGAGAACGGAGTCGATGGTGACGCAGCGTGCCTGCTGTAGCGCGCGCTTGTGCGAGTCCTTACGCAGCCGCTTCATCTGCTCAATCACGGCGTCGTAGTCATCGGCGGTGCGCGGGTGCAGATCGAGCAGCCAGCCGTAGCTGACAGCGAGGGCAGCACGCTTGCCCAGCGCGCTCGCAACGTGCCGCTCGTGGGACGTCACAGGCAGACCGTCGACGTGCTCCAGTCCGAGGCCGATGGTGAGCAACGCCATGACGCGGTAGTACGGGTGCGTAGCGATTGGGCACCCCTGGAGATGGAGCGCGCGGAGTGACGCCTGCTTGGTGAGGCCGCGAAACGACGCAATCTGGTTGTATTGAAGCTGCAACTCGGTTAGGTGCGGGTGCGTTCCGAAACCCTCAAAGCTCGTCAGACGGTTTCTCTGCAGATTTATCAGTAGGAAGTTCTCGCCTCCCCGCTCCGCTAGCCCCTCCAGCGACTCCACGCCCTGGTCTACGAGGTCAAGCCTGTGGTACAGCATCGCTCTGCGCGGTGCCCCAAACACAGAAAGCACCAAGCAGGCGTGCACGTGTGTGTCGGTGGGCAAGCGCGTGTGCCGCGCAGCCGGCTTACGCTGGGTTCGCAGACAGGGTAGGGGAAAAGCGCAGGTGGGCCGTCGCACTCGACGCGGGCTACTTCAAAAGCAAGCGGAAAAGCGGGACGGGAGAGTGACTGCAGTGAAGAAAGAGCAACCGAGGAAGCAGATGGGCTGAGCACAAACCCACTGCTAAAGGGCGTGGGGACAGGGAGAAGTGCTGCTGAAAGGCAAAGGCGAACACCCTGCGATCAGCAGCGCAAAGTGAGCGCTTTCAGGCTCAACCAGAGGCGCCACCACAACCAGTGGCACTGCCTCTCTCCACAACCAAAAGCGGAAAGAGTGTGCCACGACGCACATGGGGGTGGGGGGGAACGGGGGGAGGGGGGATAACCAAAACGTCCGCACGCTCGATGAAGGACTCCGCTTTTTTTCTTTTTTGAAACCGCAGCCGTTCCCAGCTCCCTCCCTCCCCCGCTCTCTACCCGCACAAACACAAACGCACCTCCCCTTCCTGAAGGGTCGTTTGCGATCTCTAGCGCCAGCGCGGGCCAGCCCCGCATAGGCGTCGCCTGTGCATGTTTCTCTTGTGTCCGTTGGTTTCTATTATTTAATGCGAGCACATGGACCGGACCGAAAGTGGCGGCGAAAATGCTCTCGTGTCCAAGATGCTCGATAGAAGCACGCTGCCACACTGCTGCCGCGCTTGGAATTCGTGCACCGACCGGTGCACTCCCCGCCAGGCGGATCAGTAAGCACCGACACTGCCTCGTCTGCGTCTCGCAAGGATTTGCGAGTTCATCTCTCCCCACGCCTTCTTTTTCGTTTTCATTTCTTCTTTTAAGGAGTACAGAACATCAGGTGCGCCGCGGAAAAACACGTCACAGTGGAAACAAAAACAAAACACCGCCACCACCATCTATAATTGTTTCTTTTTTTTTTACGACCACAAGCACCAGAGTGGGCGGCATCGCGACTGCATTGCAAGCAACGTGTCTGCCACCACCCTCCGCCTCCCCCTCTGCTCCCACACCGTCCGCGGCGAGAGTGACGGCCGCTTGACGAGGGACTAGCCGCGGAGGTGAAGCCATCGGCATCCCTCGCCATCTTCCCTCGAGTCAAGCGGCATGCCACGCTCTCATCTCATTTCCCTGACCGCGCGGGGCGGCGGAGGGGACAAGAGGGTGCAGCAGTCAACGCGCGGAGGGCAACGACGACCATTCCCTCCTGCGGTGTGCGGGTCCGTCTGCGACAACGGCTCAGTCGGCGTCACGCGCCTGGTCAGGGCGGTTCTTCGGCCCGCCCGCCTGCTTCGCGACGATGATCTGGTTCACCGACAGCACCGTCAGCACCGTGTCCGTCGCCAGCCTAATTGCCCAGAACTTCGTCAAGTGCGGCTCGACGATGCCGGCCTCCAAGGCGTCCAATGTCGACCCGTCCGTCACGTTCACGCCCTGGTGCTTCTTGCCGGCGTTGTGGTCCGCCTCCAGCTGCGTGACCATGTCGGTGCCGTTGAAGCCGCTCACCTCCGCCAGCGTGCGGGCCACCACCTCAAAGCTGGAGGCGAACTTGCGCACCGCGTACTGGTCGAGGCCGGGGTTCGCCTCCGCATACAAGGTGAGCTCCTTCTGCAGCTCCATCTCCACCGCGCCTGCGCCGGCCACCAGGCGTTTGTCCTTCGTCAGCGCCTTGAAGACGTTCACGCCGTCGTCGATGGCGCGCTCGACGTCGTCGAGCACGTTCTGCGTGGCGCCGCGCACCACAATGGTCGACAGCTTGGAGTCGTCCGTGTCCTGCGCAAAGGCGGTCACATTCTTGCCGCCAATGTCCAGCACGTCGACCGAGTCGCACGCGCCCATGTCCTCCATGGACGGCGCGTCCAGGCGTGTCATGACACGGGCCCCCACGGCGGCGCACAAGCGGCGCAGCTCAAACTTGGACGGCACACGCACCGCCATCATGCCGAGCCGGTTGATGAAGTGCAGGGCGAGGTCGCCAAATGTGGAGTTCGACACGATCAGGTTGGCGCCGGATTTGTGAATGTTCGTGATGATCTCCTCCATGATCTCCTCCTCCTTGCGCGAGTACTGAATGAGGTCCTCGGCGTTCTCGATCAGCGCCGTACCCTTCGTCTCCAGCGACGGCACGTCGACGGCACAGCTGTACACGGCGACCTTGGCGCTCTTGAGGTGCTTCAGATTGCTCTCGGTGTTGCGGCCAATCACAAAACCGCGCACCAGCTTCGAGGACAGAATCGACTCGCCGTCCAGCTTGACGACGCGCACGTTGTCGACGTTGAAGGAGCGGACGTTGGACGGGCACACGTTGATGCAGGCGTCCGCCACCAGCTCGGCTAGGAAGTCCTCGTAGCCGTACTGCTTGGACGCGATCGACGTGCGGATCGCGTCCACAACCTGCTCCTTGAGAAGGCAGTCGTCAGCCGTCCTGCACACCATCGTGTCCAGCAGCTCGAGACTCTTGTTGCCGGCCTTCTTGTAGCCCTCAACAATCTCGCTGGGATGCAGCCCCATGCGCACCAGGGACTCCGCCTGCGAAAGCAGCTCGCCGGAGAGCGTCACGACAAAGTTGGTACCGTCGCCGACCTCCTCCTGCATAGCGTTAGAGGCCTGCACGAGCAGCTTGGCAGCGGGGTGCTCCACCTCAAGCTCGCGCAGGATGGTGGCGGCGTCGTGCGTCACAAACAGCTTGTTCAGGTGGTTGACGACCATCTTGCAGAGCCCATTCGGACCCATCGAGCTGCGCGTAATCTTGGACAGCTCGCGGCATGCCTCAATATTCTTCAGCACCGGCTCGTCCACAAACGTCGAGCCATCCTTCAGCATGCTCTGCGGGCCATGTTGCATGAACGACATCTTGGCGGCGTAGGGCTTGAGAGTCGGCTTAGAGGCGGTGCGCGCACCGAACGAGCTGTCAAACAAGGACGTCGGAGACGAGGAAGCTGGGAGTGGCCGTCGGGTGGGCCTAGGCGGCGCAGCTTGTCTGTCTGCTGTCTCGTCGTTACGTCTTTCAAGAAGGCTGAGGCGAGAAGGCTCGTACTGTTCTTTGCGGGGTAAGAAGTGCGGGTAATGAAAACCAGTTGTATTCGAACACTCGTAATTCCATCGACGACACTGTGCGTGTGTGTGTGTGAGAGAGACAGAGACAGCAATCGATGCAGGGACCGGGGCGGGCACCACAACCGAGCGCAGCGGGTTAGCGCAGTAGACAAAAGGAAAGCAGAGAAGCAAAAGGTTGGTGACGGACCATAAAGTAAAGGTCGAGGCAAGGGTCACGACCACGCTCGAGCGGGAAGCACGATAAGAAGACGGCGAAGACAGGTCGTGAGTGGCTTCGTTGCGCTCCTTACGTACCTACCTACCTACCCCTTTACCGCTTCCTCCTCCTTTCCTTCGCCTGCGCCGACCAGCCCCGTGACTCATTCACTGAAAACCGCCTGCTTCCGCGTCAAAGCCCCTTCGCACGGCTTTGGGTCGCCTGGTGCTTCTAGGTCGAGAAGAGGGGTCGACGCGTGCAACGCTTCGGGAGCCGCCTCCACCAGTCGCACCGCGAAGCTTCGGCATTGGGTCTGGCAAGGTGTGTGCACATAGCCTCCCCAAGGAGAGGCTTCGAGGAACTGCAGCAGGGCTCGCCCGGCCCTGCGGCACAACGCCTCAAGCAATGGTTCCCATTACCTTTCTCCTACGAGGTGAGTCTGTGCTTTTTCTCCCCCTTGTTCTTCATAGCCCTTATCGGAAACACAATTCACAGTATTGCAGTTAAGCGAGCACCGGTTAGAGAACAACTCAAGTAAAAGAAAAAACGCGAAACGGCGGAAGTCTTCGCTTTGACCTCTCCTACGAGACCGTTCGAACCGCCAGGGCCGACTTGACAGCGTGTCAGGCGGTCCCACGAGACGTCACAGTCCACGAGCACGCGGACGCGTATTTGCGGTTGGCGATCGACGCCTGCCGTGCCCTGCCCTCGCCGCACGTTGAGCCTGCGCACACCCTGCGGCAAGGGCACCGTGTCGCGCCGCAAACGCACAAAACGAACGCCCCTAAACTTGCGTCTTGGCCCGCTTCAACGGCGCCTCCGCCGGCTCATCTGCCACAGGCGTGGACTGGTGGAAGTGGAAGGTGTGCCCGAAGATGGGGAGGCCAACACGCTTGCTCTTCGTACCGGTGGCCGCCACGCGGATGTGCAGGATGTTCTTCAGCGGGGCCCCGTCCGGGTGCTTCACAAACTTCTCCAGGAAAGCCACAATGTTCTCGACAATCTCCTGCGTCGTAAGTCCCGTGTGGCCGACCCGGCAGGTGACCTGGTTGTCGCCGCGGCGCGTCACGACGACTGTGCGCACTGCCTTGTGCAGTTTCTCGGGGAGCTTGCCCTTGCTGCTCACCCACACCGGAACCTTGCGGTGCTCGAGGAACTCGCCTGTCAGTTGGCGTGGGTACTGGGAGAGGCCGTAGACGATAAAGTGGTCGTAGCTCTTCGCGAATGCGCGCACCGCCACCGGGTCGGTCACCTTGGCGGCCAGCTTTGTGCCATCAATGACACGTCGCACGCGCTTTGCCACGGCGTCGCCCTCCTCGCTCAGGGCGTACACGATGTCCTTGTACTTGCGCTGCGGAGCCGGTGTGATGACGCACAGGGTGCCGCTCATCGTTTCGTGTGGAACTGCAAAGTAGAGGGGGACGCGGTGTGCAGGAGGGGCGGCTAGGTACGTGATCTGGACGTCGATGGAGACGTTCGCGCTCTCGCGGACTGGCGTGAACAGGTCGTTCACATCACCGCCGGGTGCCTCGGCCGCGGTGTCGGCCGTGATGAACGACACAAGGGCCTTCACCGCCTCCTCGGTGCGCGCAAGAAAGCTCATGTCTTGATTGTCTGCTAGAGGAAGTGTGGAAAGAACTGCGTGGCGCGTCAAGGCTGGTGACGAGCGTGGCGGAGACCAGATAGACCAAACGTTTGCTCGACCCAAGAAGCGACGGTGAAAGTGCGCACTTAAGCAACCGGCACGCAGAGCAGTCCTGTGCGTGCACTCGTCTCTTCACAGTGAACAGCGATTACAGAAGTGTCAGGCGAGCGAGAGGGAGCGGGGGAGAGACAAAGCGAAAGGGAATGGTGCAGTGGAGAGTGTTCAAGGCGCGGAAATGGGGCGCTGAAGTAGAGGCGGCAGTTGCCTAAGGGTGCGCAACTCACACAGAGGCGAAAACCTCACTAGTCGTCTTACTCTCACAGCGCGGCCCGAATCTAGTCGACGCCACGACTTCCCTCCCTTTCCGCTTTTCTCCCGTATCCATTTCTTTGCCCGCCACCACCACCACCACCACCCCCCAGACGCGGCGTCGCAATACACGCTCGCGTGAGAGTGCTGTGGAAAGGAGAACGGGGACCCTTCACACGGTGCGTCGTGCTGCCGTACCGTATTTCGAAGCTGAAAGGGGGTATTTGCACGCTTAGGTGAATCGAGACACTGTGAGAGGCACCAACAAGAGGCCAAACAAAAAAGAGAACGACGGAGAACAACAACAAAAGAGCTGCTACATTCGCGGCGTCCCTGCTCAACGCACAGCAGCTCGTGCTGGCGATGACCGGTGTAGCTTGCCAACACTACCCACAGTACCATCACATGCACACGGAAGAAGAAAGACGACCTGATTTTCTTTCGCTTCTTCCATTCTCGTGCAATCCAGCTTTTGGTGCTCGCTTGACTGCAAGTGCCGCGGCGCCACATGCGCTCAGCCCGTGAGGACAGCCCGCGACGTCGGGCATCACTCTCAGGGTGCAACTCCAAGCACCGGAGATCACACGACTCGCACAAGGACGCCGGCAGGAAGCGAGACGTGCACCACCGGCGAGACGTACCCCTTCTGCGACTTCTTGTCCTCGAGCGGGAGAACGCGCAACGAGCCACACGCAAAAACGACGTCGCCGCGCTGCAGACGGCCAACAGGGTGTGCCGCATCCGCGGTGCACCGCACCGGAATCACCTCCGGCTCTGTATCATCCCAGCAACGCACGTGCACGGCCAGCAGCAGCGCACCGTCCGGCGCCGTTTCCACATCCAACAGTCGGCCAGCGACTGTTATGTTGCTCACCGACTGCGCGTAAGGAGTCAGCTCCACCTCTGTCCAGGCCGTCTGCACGCTCGACGAGCCGAAGGGGGAGGTCATGGTGAGGTCAACGGGACTAGGAATGAACGCAGGCATCTCCGGCAGCTCCCTCTTTCCTTTCGCTTCCTCCTTTGCCTCCAGCAGCTTCCCGTGCTTCGCCTTGGCATGCTGCCGAACTCCCGAAAAGGAGGAGAAACGCCGACCACAATCATCGCACGTGTGCGTAGCCTCCGGCGCCGGTGTCGCAGCTGCTGTGACTCCCACCGCCGACGAGCTCGGCATCGCAAACGCCGCAGGGTCGACAGCCGCGAACGAACCGGCAGCCGATGCGGCCCCCTCTGTCGTGGCGAACGGGCTGGTAGCAAATGGGCTTGCCGCGAAGGGCGACGGCGGAAGCGCAGACGCCGCTGCGGCAAAAGCCGACGCTGGGTCCGAGCTTGGTGCCGCAGCCATGGCGGCGGCGGCGTCAGCGTCGGCGTCATCGTTGGCGCTGGTGTCCGCGCCGGTCGCTGCCGCCGGCTCGACCTCGGCGGCAAACGGCGAGTACCCTTGCCCCGCGAACGGCGACTCCGCTGTGCCAGCAAACGGTGAATCGCTGACGCCGGCATCAAAGGGGGAAGAGACGACGGTTGGCTCGCCTGCAGCCGAACTCGCTGGGGCGGCGCTTGAAGCAGACGAGGGCGCCCCCGGCGAAGAAGCGGGCGCAGGCGGGGTCGGTGTCTGCCCAAACATGGGAAGCTGTCCGAACGGCGTGACAGGGGCGGTTTGCATCTCGGCCAGCTCCTGCTTCGCAGCGGCTTTGCTGCCGTCCTTCAGCGGTTTCCGGAAGAACGGATTTGCGCATGCGCTGGGGCGCAGTGGGCCAAAGGAGTCGCCGCACGCCATCGCAAAGGCGTCGCTGAGGTCAATGCTGTAAATGTTGGTCTTGTCATCGGCCGCGCCCGCGCCAGCGGTCCCCGCGTCAGCCTGCGCGCCGGCGAACGGGTTCTCGCCCTCGGGGTTCATGGCGCCGTAAAGGGGCTCACCGCTGTCAGAGGGGCGAGCGGCGAAGACACGCATTACCATTGTGCTGTGCACAAACTGGGTGCCAATCCGCTTCACACCCATGTCGTCCCACACGCCAAGCATCTTTTCCATCACCAGGCCAGGCACCTCGCGCTCGGCCTCGTGCAGCGGCTTCGGTGCCGGCTTTTCGCGCCGCGCGCCCCGGTCCTGGCTGTCAGGCACCACCTGCGTCACGACGGTCGGCGCCTGCGGTGGCGCATTGCGGAAGACGCCGACCGGGGTCTGCGCGGCTTGCTCCTCGTTCTGCCCAGGGCCCGCGCCAGCCTCCACGAAGCCCTCGCCGCTGTGCACCTGCTGCAGATGCAGCTTCGCCGCCATTTCGAGGCGAAACGCTTTTTTGCACACGCTGCAGTGGAAGCGTCGTTCAGCCGCGCTGCTCTGATGACGCGATTGGGCGCAGAGAGTGGCCGGTGGGAGCACCCATGGAGCGCCGTGGCGCGGCGCAGGGCTGCGCAGGGCCGCGCACGCGGCGTCGCCGGCTCGTCGTAGGCCGCAGCGCCATGCCACGGTTGCGGCCAGTCCGCAGATCCGGCCCCGCATCAGCCTCGCGTGCGGCTGGCGTACAAACAGATGTAAGCAGACAGGTGGCGAGGCAGCTGCCGACGCGTGAAACGATCGACAGGCTTGGAAAGCGGAAGCGCAGGCAAGTGTCCGGGCGTGAGCTTGCACAGAAGCCTTGCACCGCACAGCTTTTACCCTTGTGCAACGCGCGCGTGAGAGGTCGGAGCCGCAAAGGGCGATACCGCCTCGAGGAGAGCACCTAGTGATCGTAGTTCAAACCCACAAAACAGTCGCAGGCGACAGGACGGGATAGAGTAGAGCACATCAACGGAAAGAGTGGAGCTTTCATAGCGCGCCGAGCTGCACGAGGCGGAGACAGTCAAAGGTGTGCAAATGCGCTTTTTGCTGCGTCAACAGCTCCCTCCCCCCCCCCCCTCCCTCCTTCCAGGCGACGTCTCCGTCCTGCACATCAAGAGCGCCGGTAGCAGTGGCGAGGAAAGCCACCGACTCTTACCGCAGGAGCGCCGGTGAGAGATGGGGGAAGACGTAGATATCGAATTCCTTTTGTGGTTTGAGCGGGTCCTCCCTGGCACAGCAGAAAACACAGCTTCCCCGCGCACCTCAGCGCGCGGGTTCCAGTTCACATCAACTGGGCCACCGAAATGACAGACCCCAGAGCGTCAGTCACGAGCAGCTCAGTCGAGGTGACGTAGTCCCCGTGCACGGGAACGTACCGTGGCTTGTGAACAACTTTGGAGACGACGTGGATCAGCTCGCCCTCGCGCAGGTTCGCAAAGCAGTAGCCAGCCATCGCTGCCCCACGGCAGCGAAGCCGCAAGAGCTGCTGTGAGGCGACGGTGCGCGACGTTGTAGGGCTTCGCGCGGGGCGCCCGCACTCCGTTAGCAAGAGTCCGCAAGACCACTCGGGCTCGCCTTGGAGTACGCCGCGACTGGGGCTTTGAATTACACCGACGCAGGCGTGAATTGCGACTTCGCCCATCAGCGAAGGCAGCGCTGCGGTTTTCTCCCTCAGCAACCGCGACATCGCTGAACACCGCTGCTCCTCTGCGCACTTCGCATAGATGTGTGTGTCTGTGTGTGTGTGAGAGTGCGTGCGTGTCTGTGTTGATACTCTGCTGTGTTTGACACAGTTCAGCTTGAGCTTGTGTGTGTGTGTATGTGTTTGTGTTTGTGCGACCAAGGTGAGGTGAGCTCTCCCTTTTTGGCTGTAGTGGAAGTAGGTTCATGGAAGTGGGCAGTCGACAGGGGAGAGAGATGCTGAGAACGAACAGAAAAAACGGAAAACTCGCTGATAGCGCACGGGATGGCGACGGCGGCAGCTTCACGGGCGGCTGCGGGTTTCGAGATCTGCATTTTTTTCTCTGTTTGCGCCGCGCGAAGCTGCCTTGGCAACAGCTACCCAACTTCTGCGCACCTGCTGCGCTGACGCTCCACCACCGCTGCCCTTCCTCACAGCCGCGGAGCCGCTGCGCGAGACGCGCGCACAGCCCGGCCTCTCAGGAACAGCTATCATCACAGTCCCGCGCAGCACCTCCCCACGGCGAGCCCTCAGAACTCGACAAAAGCCCGCGCTTTTCGCAAGGCACAAAGGAGGAGGAATGGTACAGCAGCTCGGCGCGTTGCCGTGGTCTTGTCACCCCCTGTTTCTCCGCCATGTTCGTTTTGCACAGAAGCATCAGCAATAGTTGCGTACTTATTTGTCCACCTCTCGTTTACAGAAAAAAAAAAACAGGGAGCCCAACTAGCATTCAGTGGCGGTGAGAAAGAGAGACAATGCAGCCACGCACGGAGGCGGTAGCGCCAACACCGAACTCGCTCCACTTTTTCTTTTGCATTTTTTTCTTCCAGTGTCCCTGCGCACGCTCCAGCTGCGTGACGGCAGAAACACGCACTTTTGCGTTGATGGCTGATGTCCTCGGTCGCGGCCCCTTGCGAAGGCTCGCATGGATTGAAGGTGTCATTTTCAGTACAACCGCCTCAACAACGGTGCCGGCTGACGCCGCCTGTCCGTCACGCCCAAGCGCACGTGCACACACGCTAAGACTCGACCATCCTGATAGCGAGGAGACGGCAAGGGGTGCAAGAGAATGCAAAAGGAGGAAAAACGGCAGGTGCTTGCCCTCTTCTGCCGCCCAAAAGCTAAAACCAGAACAAGACAGAAAAGAAAAAAAAGAGATCGGCTGCGCGAACGAAAATGCTAACACGGCGAACAAGCCGCGCCGGCGCTTGGCACATCGATAGGAAGGAGGAAGGCCTACGTTATGTCGAAGAATCCCCACAGCGCCCCGACAAAACCCTAAAGGTCGCCCTCCTCCTCCGTGCTGGAGGGCGTGCCGGAGTTCGAGGCCGTCGCGGTCATGTGCGACTTTGCAAACGCCGTCATGTCATCAACGCTGCGGTCGCCTTCGTACGAGATCGGCGCCTTGCCGGCCGGGATGAAGTAGATGGTCGGAAAGCCCTCAACATTAAACTTCGTGCGGTCGTAGTCGTTCGTGGTGGCGTCGAACTTGGCAATGATGACGTTCTCGGACTCGAGGTTCTTCGCCATCTTCTCATAGTCTGGGTGCAGCTTCTTGCAGTGGCCGCACCACGGCGCGTAGAAGAGCAGCATCACGTTCTGTGAGCCGTCCGTGTACTTCTCGACCGTCTTGCCCACAACAGTCGTGAGGCCGTCCACCGTCTCTTGCGCCGGCACATCGTCGGACATCTGCACCTGCTCTGTCTCGCCCTTGATGTACTTGGCCACGAAGTCGCTCATCGACTCCGCCGTAGCCGGAATGTCGTACGGCATAATGTGGCGATGCCGCTCGTAGTCTACGACGAGTGCTGGGAACTTCACGCCCTCGGGCATGCCCAGCTCGCGCGAGACCGGGCGGTACTGGTCACCATCGATGAACGTCAGCAGCACCTCCGAGCGGTACTTCTGCGCCACCGCCGCGAGCTCCTCCTTAAGCGCCGGATCGGTGTTCTTGTCGATGAAGACCCAGCCGAGCGGCTTCTCCTTGTTCGCGTTCATGTACTTCTGGAACGTCTCCGGACCAATCTCGCCAAAGTAGTCGAGCGAGGCAATCGACAGAAAACTCTTCGCCGCCGCGGCTGAGATCGGGCTGGGGCCAGCGTACACCTCGCGCTCGCCGCCGTTGCGGTACACGGTCACAGACTCCATGGCGTCCTCCGGCGAGATCGCGGCATCCGTGACAATAGCGAATTTTATCTCGGCGCGGAGCGAGTCGGCCACCCCCGTCATCACGGACCCCAAAGCCGAGTCGGCGCTCGCAGTCTTCACGACGCAGAGCGGGAACGGCTCCTTCTTCAGCTCCTCCAGCTCCTCAGCCTTTGTGACCGGTTTGATGGAGGGGCCCACCTGCGCCTTCATGTACGACGCGATACCGGCGGCCGTCCGCGGGCCGTTGTAGTCCGACACCTTCACGCCGTTGCGGAAAATGTACAGCGTTGGGAAGCCCTTGATCTCGTACTTCTGCGAAAGGCTCTCCTCCGTCGTGCAGTCCACCTTGGCAAGCGTCGCGATGCCAGCGAGCATCTCAGAAGCCTTCTCGAACTCCGGCGCCAGCGTCTTGCAGTGGCCGCACCACGGAGCATAGAACTTCACCAGCGTCAGCTCCCCGCTGACGCCCTGGTCGAAGTTCGCGGCCTTCAGCACCTGAACCTCGGCCGACACGGCGCCGAGCAGAAGGGCGCACACGGCAAACACAACAAACAAGCGCGCCATCATCTAACCAGGCTGCCGGTATGTATATGTGTGTGTGGGTGTGTGGGTGTGTCTGTGTGTTGTGAACGGTGTGTCTTTGTGAATCCTGTTCTTTTTTCTTCTTCTTTGGAATCGAGAGATACTAGATAATAGTTTGAGCACTGCCTAAGCAAGCACTTCAGCGTTCCCCAGGGACGTTCCATTCGAAGCAGACACGGAGAGTCACAGACGGAAGAGTTGCAGAGGCGGCATACATGCACGCGCCCGGGGCGACGCACAGTGTTACGACGAGGAGTACGGGAGAGAAGCGAGGAGAAACAGATGGCGCAAACCACTTCCTTGAATCTCCGGCTCCGCCCAGGCGTATAGGAGCTGGCGGCGTATGGACAGCCGTCGCCACGGTAAATCACCGGTAACAGAGGGTGAGAGGGGAGGGGGGCGGGGGATGCCCGAATGCCCTCCCGACGCAAAGCGGCGCTTTACACCAGCTCCAGGGCGGCGGCTAAACCCGCACCGCATCCAGCTCCGATCATTGATTACTCTTTTTTTTTGAGGGCGGGGCTTTCAAAATCATGTTTCTTTTGTTCCTTTCTGCGCGTATAGACAAAAACAAAAACAGAAAAGAAGAAGCACTCTGTTTTCACCTAGCTCCAAAAGTCAACAAAAGCAAGGGGCGCCTTCATTCCCTACGTTCGAGGGAAGGCTACAACGCAGAGAACCACATATAAAGGACAGAACACGTGCGGAGACGACGCTGGGCGGTAAGACCGCGCATCTCACCATTGATACAGAAAGCTGCAGCCCCCGTATGTGATGTTTTCCTTTTCTTCGGGAGGTACACCACCAGCGTGAAACCTAGAAGAACGACACACAGAAAACAAAGACAACAACAAGGGCCCGGAGAACCACCCTTAACGACGTCAACGTATGGATACAGCTAAATATAAAAAAAGCAGGCACAGAACAAAGAGAAACAGAAAGAAGGCTCCTTACGCCACCGGAGAATGCAGAAGAAAAAAAACCGGAAACAGTGAGGCAAGTGGAGAGGCTGAAGCTACGGCAAAAAAGCCATCGTGCTCTTTGCGAAAACAAAAGACCCACAACAGTAAGAAGGAGCAGTGGGGTAAGGCAAGAGAGGACCAGTTACTGCGAGACGGTTTCAAGGCGCTTGTACGGGGTGTTCCCACGCCCTCGAGATGAACAAACGCGTTTACGAGAGTGTTGAGGACAACTGCGCCGTCCCGTGGGAGCGACAGTGACTGGTTCATCGTCTTACACCTTCCCACCTTGTTGCCTGTCTTTGGGGGGCTGAATGGCGAGAGAAAAAGAAAACCCTGTGCCCTGATTGGGGTGAACAGCTCTTTGTGGCTGTGGTCGACAGGAGCGAAACATCAAGCTGTGACTTCACCGTAGAGTGCATCTCCCACGGAGAGGAAGACAATAGAGCAGCGAGAGAAACGAGGAAAAAAAAAAAAGTGCGCAGCATCGTCGTGATATTTCTTCTTTTTTTTTTCCATCGCTCTAGTGAGCACAAGCAAGCGCGAAGAGAGGTGAAAACGAAGGCGCGGAGCATATAACACGCAGCCTATAAAAAAAAAAAAAGAAGCTGGGTCCTCACCGAGAACAGTCCCCTACTATAATCCGAGAACGCACATTTCAATGCCTTCTCACTCACCACCGTGCGATTTGCTAAATACATGTGACTGGGCTCATCGCAGAAGTCCGCAAGTACGCCGCCCCACGTCGCAAAGCACCGTCGGCTGTAGCGTCTTACTTTGGCTTCTTCCACTCACTAGACTTGATGGCAGGTGCCTTGGCGATGCGGTGGAAAACGTCGAAGTTCATCTTCAAGATCGTCCAGACGCCATCGACGTGGAACGGTAGCCCGTTGTCCTCCGAGAACTTGCGCAGAATGCGCCGGGCCTCCGGGTAGTGATAGCGAGGGAGCATTGGGAGAAGGTGGTGCTCCAGCTGGTACTGCATATCGCCAAAGAACCACTCAAAGAAAGGGTCGGAGCAGTGCACACCGCGTGTGGCACGGTACTGGTCGATGATGAAGTTGTACGGCTCGTCGTGCTCGATGATCTCCTCCGTCTGGTGGTTTGCCGTCACCACAATTGCAACGCAGAAGCCGNTTCCACGGCAGGAGTGCAAGCCACAGATAGTTGATCGCCATCAACGCCAGCTCCTTCTTGTTCCCGCTCCCCAGCGCGAAGCGCAGCGACTGCAGGCGCCATGACACGTAGAGAAGAGTGTATGCAGGAAGGTAGAAGAAATGCTGGTACTGACGGCACGCGGTGTCGTCCGAGACGTCGGGGACCCACAGGAACAGGACCGGCTCATTGTGGATGTCGACGTCCAGACCCTTGCGGTTCACAAACGCGTGGTGATGGTTGTGCTTGTGCGACCACCACTCCACAGAAATGGCGTTGAGCAGCCCTGACACGCCGTTCGCGAGAAAGCGAGCGAACTTGCCCCGAGCATGTATGTAGTCGTGCGAGAGCCAGCCGCCCTGCTGCATGCCCAACGCAATCATGATCGTCGCCAGGAGCGGGTACGAGTAGCTCAAGTACGTCCCGATAGACAGCAGCAGCACAACCGGGAGCACGTGAAAACCCAGCTCGACTCCCCAGCGACGCTTGAACCAGCCATCCCTCTCGAGCTGCTTGACCAGCTTCTCGAAGTTCAGCGACACCTGATCGCGTGGCCCATCGCCCTCCTTCAGCGGCAGAGCCTTCATCATCTTCAGCTTCCGAATCGCCTCCTTCGAGTGAAGGGAGTAGAACGCGTCCGTAGCATCCTTGCCGTGGAACTCATCGCATATCTGCGCTCCGCCGGGGTGCGAGTTGCGCCACGCCGTGCAATCGTACCAGTTCTCGCCAATCCGCATCACGCACTTTGGCAGCGAGCTGCGGTACGCATACGGCGGCGTGAGATCGAACCCCATCTTTGTCGGAAGCCCACGCTACCTTGATTGTAGGGCAACGTCGAGCGAGAGCCACAGATGCGCGTGCAAGACAAACCAATTGAAAGAAAAATAGAGGTGGAGAATTTGAGGACACTGTGAACGCAAGAAAGAGAAAGCAGGGTTTGAACCGCACTGAGAAAAAAAAGATAAAAGGAACCGAGTGGTAAGGTGAGAAAAAAAAGTCAACCAGTACACAGCGGAAGTGTCCTTATCGGAGAAAAGCGACCGGCTTACGATTTGAGTGTGGGCGAGCGACGAGTTGCAAAAGCACGTCATGGTGCCATAGACAGTAGGGCACGTTACAGCGAGCGTTTGGGGGAGGAGGAGAGGGAAGTGAAGACGCTCTTTGGCCGACAAATGCTGTTTCGGAGCGGGGCAACGGCTGCTCCGGTCTGGCACCCTCGCCTCATCGTTGAGAGGTCCGGCAACCCGTCGCCACGGCGTTGCAATTCTTCACGCACGAAAGCAGCAGTGAAGGGCCCGTAGTTTGCCTCCCGCTTTGCATAGCGCAGGTAGCGCATTAAGAGAGAGCTACTTTCGCACAAAAAAAGAGGCGTTGAGTCATCATCTGCTTTACTCCGCGTACTGCGGCCTTTTTTCTTTCTTTTGCACGTGTGTGTGTGTGTGCGTTTGCGGAGAGTCGCAGAACAGGCTAAAAGGAAGCACACTCACTATGTCCCAAGAAAAGCAAAGGCCCCCCTCTGAGAAGACGAAACACAAAGGAGAGGAGGGACAGCAAACGCATTTGTCGAGGCCGTCCTCTAACCGTCAAGCGATCCGGCAAGCGCATCGCACAGCCGCTTCAGGTCCTTGTTCTCCCTTTCAAAGCGCACGCTCTCGTCCTGGTAAAAGAGGATCTCTTTGCGCAGCTTCGACATCCGCGCGTTGTACTTGAGCGTATCCTCATCAATGCCGTTTTGTATCTCCTCCGTCTTGCGCATGTACATGCGGCGCTCCGCGTTGGCCCGCTGGATGCGCTCGCGCAGCTGGATGCTCTCTTCCTCCTGATCAGCTGACATGCCCATCGTAACAGCAGCGGACAAGGCAGTGTCGCGGTCCTTGACAGCAGACTGCGTCGTGAACTTGGTCTCCACTAGAACATCCGTCATCCGGCTGTTCGCCTCCTCAAGGCGCTGTATCTCCTGCAGCATCTGGCCCCGCTCGGCCTGAATGCGCTGCGCCACTGACATCAGCTCCTTGTTGTTCGAGTCAGCGTACGTGTCGACATTGCGCGAGAACTCGTTGCGCAGCTCCTCGATCCGGCGCTGTTTCAGGTCAATCAGCGCTGCTGTCTCGCGCTCCTTCTTCGAAAGGAGATGAATCGTCCGCTCACGCTCTCGCGACAGCTCCTGTACTGTCTTGAGCAACTCCTGCGCCCGAGTCTCCTCGCTGCCGTTCGGACCATACACCTTCTTCTTCAACAGGCTCTGCAGGTTGTCCAGCATGGACATCAAGCGCACCACGGTCAAGCGCTTCTGCGCATCCGTCTTCTTCTCGCGCAGCTCCTTGATGCGCGACGACAGCTCGCTGATGTCAGCCTCCACACTTTTCCGCGCATCGTCGGCGGACATCAGCTGGCCCACGTACTCATCGCGGCCCGAGTGAGGAGACTGGGCGAGCTGAGCCTGCCCGTTCTCCAGCACCTGCTTGGTGCGCGACGCGTTGCGGTACGCGTCGTTCGCCGCCGTCCTCGCCTCCTCTTGCGCGGCGGAGTCTAACTGCGTCGATGCCAGTTGGCTGTTCAGCGCTTGCGACTGCTGTCGCTTCCGCTGCAGGGTCTGCTCCCGCTCCATCAGCGAGTCCTCCAGCTGCTGAAGTTCACGCTTCAGCTCGTCCATCGACTGCTGCTGCCGCGACGACGCCATCGTGCTGACAAGATGGGCGAGAGAGAGGAGGAGAGGGGGGGGTGTGAGACGAAGACGCCGAAAAGTGAGCGGGAGGGAGCTCGTTTCTAACGATGATGGAAGTATAAAGCAACAGAAAATGCAACAGGCTCTGCGGTCTCCCCTTTTGTGCGTCAAAGGACGGTGCGCTGAGAGATGCAGGCGGCGAGCCGACTTCAAGCCGCGCGCTGAAGGTGTGGTTCTTGCCACCTCGGATATCTGCAGCCAGCGAAGATGAAGCGAGGCTTGTGTTTTCCGGTTCTCTAAGGCAGCTTTTCGCGTTGCACAGCCATTCGGGGCCCAGTGGCGGGACAGGACAAAGGCGCGTGTGTGAGGGTCCACAGAGGAGAGTACGTGCAGTAGACGGAGTTTGTCATCTAGAACGTGCAACAGGAGGTGACGCAGCAGGCCTTCGTCGACACGTGTCGCACCTTAGTCAGCACCACGCCGACCACCAGCTGCCAAAGGCAGCAACAGCAAAAAGGTAAGCCACGATCCAGACAGGAAAGAGAACGCCATGCGTACCTCTCTTTTTCACACACACACACACACCTGCGCTTCACATGGGCGTGACACCCCGCTTTGCGTTCCGTGTTCTTTCCCTCGAGCGGCATCGATCGTGGCAGCAGCAGCAGCAGCAACCTTGTCACGTTTACCCATCACACGAATGAGAGTACGCAATGCTTACGTTTTCTTTTTCGTCTTTGCGGCTCGCCCAGGAACAGCGCAGCATTTCTTTTTTCTTCTTCTTCACATCATCTTTCCGCTGATATACGGAGATTCACAAGAACTGACAGGGTGCTGAAACCGCAGCGCTTCGAGCGATACAATGGAAAGAAGCGGAGCGTCTGATGCTGAGCCATACCATGCAATGGCGATCGAGGGGGGGGGAGGCGCGTCAGGAGACGAACGAAGTGGAGCTTTCCCCGTTGCGACGGAAGTCTGGTCAGCTTGAGCACAGGAACAAGGCTTGGAAAGCGAGAAAGCGGTTAACTGGGGTGGTGAGACAGAAGGACGCGGGGCACTGAGCAGTTCTAGGGATTGCCTAACCTCGCCAAATTGAGACAGAAAATGGAGAGGAGTGAAAACGAGAAAAACGGGGAAAAGGGGAAAGCTAAGCTCTAGCCACTGCTGGTGTGTTCGGCAATTATATGAGCAGCCGAGGCGGCGCAGCGCACGGGTGTCAAGAAGTAAAAAGGGGGTCTCCTGGTCGCTCGCGACCGGAATTCAATGCGACTGCAACTCGAGCCTTCATCGTATTCGGCTCTTTTTTTTTTTCTTTTACGCGTGTCCCCTCTGTCGCATTCGGCACCAGCAGCGCGGTCAGCAGGTTATGAGGTGCAAGCGCATCATGGTGCTTCGCCGAAAGTCGGGAAATGGGTCACAGATGAAGGTGCGAGGCGCGGGAGAAAAGGGAAAAAACCACGGAGGAACAAAAGGTATCCGACGGGGGAGAAAGATGTACGTTGTCCCCCGTTACTTTACCACCGACACGCAGCATGTACACAGCTGGCGAGCTATAGGGGGACTCTCCTTAATCACACCACTAGCGAGCTCATTACCCTCATTCTCGCGAAGCTACTTTTTTTCTTTTTGGCCTTAGGGCAGTACAACCCGCTCTCTCGAGCCCTGGTTCTCTCGTCCAACGCCGCGGGCCGCAATTGCTGCGCCGGCGCTCACGGCACGCCGCGGTGCGGGCCACCGTCACCGTTGGCAACTTACTTTTGCTTCTTCACCTCCCCTGAGGGGGCGGCGGGGGCCTTGGCGATGCGGTAGACAACGTCGAAGTTCATCTTCATAATCTGCCACACACCCTCCACATGAAACGGTAGCCCGTTGTCCTCCGAGAACTTGCGCAGAATGCGCCGGGCCTCCGGGTAACGGTAACGAGGAACCATTGGGAGAAGGTGGTGCTCCAGCTGGTACTGCATGCCGCCAAAGAACCACTCAAAGAAAGGGTCGGAGCAGTGCACACCGCGTGTGGCACGGTACTGGTCCACGATGTAGTTGTACGGCTCGTCGTGCTCGATGATCTCCTCCGTCTGGTGGTTTGCCGTCACCACAATTGCAACGCAGAAGCCGCCAAGGAGAATGCTGGCAATGGCCACCTTCCACGGCAGGAGTGCAAGCCACAGATAGTTGATCGCCATCAACGCCAGCTCCTTCTTGTTCCCGCTCCCCAGCGCGAAGCGCAGCGACTGCAGGCGCCATGACACGTACAGAAGCGAATATGCGGCGAGGTAGAAGTAGTACTGGTACTGACGGCACGCGGTGTCGTCCGAGACGTCGGGGACCCACAGGAACAGGACCGGCTCATTGTGGATGTCGACGTCCAGACCCTTGCGGTTCACGAAAACGTGGTGGTGATTGTGCTTGTGCGACCACCACTCCACAGAAATGGCGTTGCCCAGTCCACCAATCAAAGTCGCGAGGACACGCGCGAACTTGCCCCGTGCGTGTGTAAAGTCGTGCGAGAGCCAGCCGCCCTGCTGCATGCCCAACGCAATCATGATCGTCGCCAGGAGCGGGTACGAGTAGCTCAAGTACGTCCCGATAGACAGCAGCAGCACAACCGGAACGATGTTGCGAGCAAAATCGATGAACCAGTTCCGCTTGAACCAGCCATCCCCCTCGAGCTGCTTGACCAGCTTCTCGAAGTTCAGCGACACCTGATCGCGTGGCCCATCGCCCTCCTTCAGCGGCAGAGCCTTCATCACCTTCAGCTTCCGAATCGCCTCCTTCGAGTGAAGGGAGTAGAACGCGTCCGTAGCATCCTTGCCGTGGAACTCATCGCACATCTGCGCTCCGCCGGGGTGCGAGTTGCGCCATGCCGTGCAATCGTACCAGTTCTCGCCAATCCGCATCACGCACTTTGGCAGCGAGCTGCGGTACGCATACGGCGGCGTGAGATCGAAGCCCATGTTTCTCGTCCCGGAGTTGCGAGGCAGCAGCGAGGTGGTTGTCGGAGCAAACAAGTGGCGCCACTAGGAACAAACAAGAGAAATGATAACCGGAATGAGAGCGTAAGTGGTCAGCTTTGTGTCCCCCCCCCCCACCCACCCCGGGAGCGACGCATGCGGAAGCAGGGGCGGGACCAGGTGAAAGGAACAAGAGGCAAAAACACGCAAGGCAGTAAAGAGGCCGGTGGCAGGCAGAGAGGCGAAGAGTGAGTACGTAAAATCAAGAGAACGCACAGGTCAGAGTTACGGGGGGTGCACCGCTCGCCGCCCCGCAAGGCCGTGGTCCTTCACAAGGGTTTGAGATTGCCACTAGACGCACTTCCGAGAAACTGGCTTTGCCTCTCTATAGAAACGCGCTGCGCAGCTACGCAAGTCGTCGAAGGCCTGCTCCGTAAGTTGCTCACTTGTGTCCGTGAACCTGCGTGCACACTGTTCCTTCGTCCTTCGTTTTTTTGTTCTTTTTTACGACCCTGTGCGCCTTTCCGCAGCCGTTTCAGCAGCAGAGTCGGTGTCATTCCTTTACGGCTTCCCACGCGCCAGGTTAAGGAGCAGCCGTCACGCCTTTCGAAGGAGCGCTACAGCTCACTGGTTTCGCGGCGACTGGTTCTCACCGCTGGCCGCGGCCCCCTGTGGGAACACGCCTGTTGCCTTCCTGCGCGGCTGCAGCACGAGAGCGTAGTAGAGGCCCAACAAGCACCTCCGCTCCTCCTTGACCTCGTACAGCATGCTCTCTCGAATCCACGCGTGGTAGTCATGCGTGAGAGACATGCTGCTGTTCGTCGCCCTGTTGAACCAGCGCACAAGCCGCACCAGCGCCGCGTGCTTCGCTTTTCCAAAGTCCATGACAAGAAATTCACCGTCCTCCTTCAAGAACTTGGCGGCAGAATCAAATACGTTGCGGGCTTTGAGCGCGTTGAGGTTGAGAAGCTCATCGCGCACCAGTACGCAGTCGTACTTCTGAAAGCCGGGCTGCTCCGTGTCGGCGCTTAGCACAGTGGCGAAGTTTACAGTGCTGCCGACCCAGTTGTGGTCGTTTCGGATCATGAAATCGAGCGTCATGGCGCGGCGCCGCTTCTCCTGCTCCTCCTCCGGCAGTCCCTCGTCCACACGGTAGCGGCCGTCATCCACAACCCGCTCTTCAATCAGGTACTCGACGCGTACCGCCTTGGACATCTCGTAAAGTGCGACGTCCTTCTCGTCGTAGAGCTTTGGTGAGAGATCGAGCACCTTTCCACGGCAGTGATGGCGGTACAGGTGTCGAACCGAGCGGAAAATCAGAAATTGCGGTAGCGCGGTGAGGCCCAGAAAAAGCGCCACGCCACCGATCGTCGTCAAAAAGAAGCGGTTGCGGCCCTCTACAATCTTCTGGTACTTTTCCTTCGCCACCTGCGCGGGCTGGTACGAGCCCGCGGCGGCAGCGGCCGGCTCCAGCTTCGGCCTGCTGCTGCTGCCCTCCTGGAACATCGGTGTCGATGAGCACTTGAAATGCGCCTTGCGCGGCATCAGAGGTGTTTCACATACGAATGCGCAGAGCGAAGAAAGTGAAGGAAGCGGGGCAGGTCAAAGAGGATGTTGGGGTCTCGAACAGCGCTCTGCTGAAGGTAGTTTTCCCAGGTGACGTGGGCAGGGCCGCGGCGATCCACTCCTGTTCGTGTCCGCGGAGACGCAAACCAGACGCCTCGATAACAGCATCGCTGCCACGACCCGCGCGATCCCCACAGGACACCGAAATGGCGTTTTCTAGCTTCCGTCGAGCCTCGAGGTCGGCGTCGAGCGATCGCTCGGGTTGCGGTGTGCCGAGCAGCATCTCCGTAGTGGCGCGGCAGGGGTGTGTGCACGCACGCACGCGCCAAGCCCTTGGTTGTGTGACACTCGCGCACAGCTCGGAATACCCGCATCCACGGCTCCACCCGCATCCCTTTCCGTTTGCGGGTAGTGCCCGTGCGTCTGCGCTTGTTGCTTGGATTTGTCGTAAAACAAATGAAGGTTTTAGATACCAACATGGTTAACCTTAGATACTTGGCGCACGCCTGTGTTTCCCACCCTCTGCGTCACGGTCCGCGCTCGCGCGTGCGTCGGGGTGAGGGGTAAGACAACGCCGCCGTCCAGCCACGACTACCGCCAGCCCAAAAACGAATGCCTCGAGCAAACGTAAGACGTCACCACCAAGCCAAAAAAAAAAAACGCCAAAACCGCCAACACCAAGGTGCGCTGTGCTTTCTCCTTCTCGTCTGCACTTGTTTTGTGTGTTACTTAACGCATTGCACTTGTCACTTTCTGTTTTCCCCTGTTCACAAACGACGCTCCTCGCATTGAAAGCAGGTCGTCACGAGGAGGAGGGGGGGGGAAGCGAGAAGGCGGCGACCCTTGCAGAGATACACACTTTCCCGCCACGTTTCTTTTTGCCACCCCTCTCACCGCCACTACCCCACCCCCCCCCCTTCACCCCTCGCAGCGAGGCGCAGCTCCACTAAACCGCCACCACGCGTCTACCGCGCACCGCGGCCACGGCCACCCGCCCCGCGGCCTCCAGCACCGCCACGGCCACCACCCGCGCCACCCCGCCCGCGCCCACGGCCGCCGTTGGCGCGCAGACGGCTGTCGCAGTGCTTCGCCAGGTTGGCGATGCTCTCCGAAGTGCCCTTCACCAGGTGCTGCAGGCGAGTCGCGTTGTTTCGGTCGAGGTACAGGTACGCGTCGTCGCGGTCCCAGTACGCGCTGAGGGTCGTGTTGTCCGAAAGCACCTCGTTCACGCACCGCCGCACGTCACTCTCCTCCATGTCAAACTTGATGGCCAGATTGGACACCGACATCGTCGAGAAGTTGGTGCGGTTCGTGTAGCAGAAGACGAGCAGCGCCACCTCCTTGAGACTGTGCAGAAACAGCTCGCGCGTCTCCTTGCCCGACGGAAGCGTGTCGAACGTCGTCATCGCGTCGACCTGCTCCTTCGCGCCAATGAAGTTGCCCACCTTGAGATGCTCGTACGCGACAGCGACCTGCTCCTTGAAGGAAAACGGCTTGCCCATCAGGTCGGGGGTGCGCGTGACGGTGTTGTACACGTACCGCTCCATGTGGTTGCGCTCGTACGGGTTCTGCGCCTCCAGCTTCACGCCCATGAGCAGGCCCGAGAGCACGGACGCCAGTTCCAGCTGCGCGATCGGCATGTACAGGTGCGGCGGCAGGAGCAGGTTGCGGTACGCCATCTCGGCGTGCTCGTCCTCCAGCAGCGACTTCGGCGGCGGTGCCTGCCCAATCAGCACCTGGTTCGAGCGCAGCCCCCAGATGGTGCGCAGAAGCTGGTGGGCGGTGGGGATGTCGCCGGCGATGAAGGCTGCTAGGCCCAGCTGGGAAATGGCCCTGTTGAGCAGGATGGCCAGGGCGGCGTCGGCCACCGTGATGCTGTTCGCGACGCCAGTGCGCAGCAGGTAGTCACGGCCCTCGCGGTAGAGGCCGGCAAGGCCGTGCTGGTAGGCCACGTGGCACACGCCAGTCGCCGTCAGCGCCACGCTCGGCTTCATCTGGAGGCTAAGCTTGTGCAGCGCGCGAACAGTGTCGAAGATGGACTCGGAGATGACAGTGAGGCCGTCCGTCGAGGCGAGCGAGTCGAAGAAGAGCTGGTGCGCCTCCTGACGGCGCTGCCCCAAGATATCGAAGAGGATGACAATGCACGCCTTTGCCGGCTCGAGGCGCTTGCGCGCCTGGTAGAACCCGAGTGCGCGGTCCGCCAGCACGGCCAGCTCGTTCTCGAAGCCGATGATCTTGAGGTACTCGGGGCTGGCCACGTCCTCGAACTTCGACTTGTTCGACAGCTCCCTGTGCAGGTAGGTCAGGAAGCCGTGAATACCGCCAGGCACGACGATGTTGCGCGCACTGACGGACGACGAGTCCTCGACGAAGCGCACTTCCGTGGCGGCGGCCATGCGGCTAAAGAACTTGGCACCCCACGTCTGGGCACGCTCCCACGTGTCGGAGCTGACGATCAGCTTACGGCTGTCACGGCGCAGCACGGCAGACACGGCGATACCCATTGCCGAGATTTCGAGGTTTGTGTACCCCTTGCGGGCGCACGCACGGATCACCTTCTCCACCTTGCTCACCAGGTTCACCTCGCGCGAGCCGGAGATGTCCTCCAGCATCGCAGCGTACTCTGCCTCCGTCAGATCGCCGCCGGCCAGCTCGGCGTCGTCGTGGTCGCTCTCCTCGTTCCCCGGGCCCTTCGCCAGCTCATCGAGCTCCTTCTTGTACTGCTTCTCCGTCTCCTCCACGAGAGTCACGAGGTCCTTGAGGCTCTTGTACTCCATGCGGTTCGCGAAGTCCTCGCGGTTCTTGCTCTCGAGGTGGTCGGCGAGGTTCGGCATGTCCTGCAGGCAGTTCGCGAGCGCCTGAGGGGCCACCTTGTACTTGCGCACATACTGCTGCACCTCGCTGCACATGCGCTTGAACGCCTCCAGCGCCTCACGCCACGACTCGTTGCCGGCATTGTAGTCGAACGTGTCGCACAGCGCCTGAATCGCGTTCTCCGCCTTCTCCTTCTTCGGGATCACCTCGTGGCGCTCCTCCAGCTCCTCCTCATCGGTCCACTCAAACCAGAAGGGGTTGATCTGCGCCTCGGGCACCTCCTCACGCAGCACGCTGCGCTCCGACTCGGTGTCGCTGTCGGTAGAGCTGATCGCGAAGAAGTTCATCTTGCACGACTCGGAAAAAAAAAAAGTGCGGTGCAGCTGAACAAAACAAAGGATGCTTGCAATCTCTGATAGGTTGCAATCGTGTGGTTTTAGAAGTGGGAGGCCGATGTGAGCAGCAGATACGTAAAGACAATGAGAAGACGCGTGTGTGCGCGCGCGTGACAACAAGCAGGAGGATAGGAAAGGAAAGTGGATTCAGCAGCTGGCAGTTCGCTTGACGCCGGAGGACATTCAAGGCATGATGGAGAGAGACACCATGTGCGCGCCTCATCCCCTCGCACGCGAGACGGGGTATGGCCTACGAGCGCGCCACGCCTGGAGTCCGCCTGCCAGCCAGCACAACCTCTACTCTTCCTTTTTTTTTTTCACAGCGGCGCACTCTTGCCCCGGGGCACGAATGCTGTGTACTAGTTGTTACCCTTGGTGTGTCTTTCACGCTCTGATTTCTGTAGCAGCAGGGGTGCGCAGTGAACACGTGAAGCCGAACAAGTCCGACAGCAAAAGAACAACACAAGAAAGCAATCGCAACAGTCACCCGCAGCGTCGAGACCTGAACCTTGATCGACGCACTGCAGCCACGACCACACGCCGCCGTCGTCGCCTACTGCAAGTGCGAATTCACCACCCGAAGCACGTAGCAGAGCTGCTCGCGCTGCTCCGCAGCACACTCCCCTTCCAGAAGCGTCTTCGCTGTAGCGCGGACGTGCCGCCACGTGAGCTGCAGTTCCTTCACGGCCAGTAGGCGGGCCCCGTGCCACCTCACCACACGCTGCAACGCTGCGGCAGCGGCACCGGCCTCTCCGCTTTCGCCGCGGAGGCTCTCGCATAGCACAGGCACCACCGCGACAGCGGCGCCCGGTTCCAGCGCAGCCACCTCCTGCTCTGTCATGGAGAGCGCGGCGCTTTGCAGCGGCACCCTGCCCGCCCCGGCATCACGAGCGCTGCTCTCCGGCGGGACTCGCCACTCTTGCGGGGCGCCCAGTAACTCCACCTCACAGTTGAAGCCGTCCACAGCGGCAGCGAGCGCGCGGCCGGCCGCCTCCACCACCCGCCAGCTCTCCCTCTGCTGCTCCTCAATCATCGCTACGAGCGACACGGCGTCCATGCTACCTTCGGCTGTTGTCTTGTCGTCCCTATCTCGGGCACGTCCAAGGTGCGGGGCAACACGCACGCACCACCACACACACACGCACACCGGGAGCGTAGCCGTACAGTTCAAAGGCCGCGAGAGAGAGAAAAAAAAAAGGTGGACGCGATAGGTTGGAGAGAGTGGTGTCTCAATCAGGCGAGTCGGCGCAGGTGCGACACGGTGACCTCAGTGCCCCACCTGCTCCGATGAGACTGCAGGATGCCCTTCGCCACAACCGCATCCTCGGCGGAGGCGGCGACAACGAAACAGCAGTTGACGCCAGCAGACGTCACGGCAACGACGCCGGCAACGTGCTTCAGTTTCACCACAACCACCACATACGGCGAGTTGCGCACCAAGAGGAAGGCTGTCGGCTTTGTCGTCACAATGTACCCAGGGACCTGTGAAGCAGGCGGTGGTCCAATGCGCAGCGAGAGCTCGCGACCAAACAGGGGAAAGCGGTCCAGCTTGACGAGCGCACACTGCGCGGCCGCCGACTCCGCAAAACACACCATTGCCCGCTCCTGTCGCACGTCCACGACGATGTCGTCCACGGCTGACACGCCGCCAAAGAGCCGCAGCAGCGTCTGGCGCGTGTGCTCGAGGTCGACAGGGAAGCCCACATTTGCCACCTCGACAAACTCCATGCCAGCGCGCCGCGACGACATTGCTGCCAGCGCAGAGGAGCCCCTCACGCACCTCTGCACACTACAGTCTAAGGAGTGAAGAAAGCCGGCGCGCTCAGGTGCGCGCAGCGGCGTTGTCGGCGCCGCAAGCAGCGGTGGATGAGCTTGCGCGCTGCCGAGCGAGTGGAAGAAACGTAGGGGAGCAGCGAAAACAAAAGGTAACGCTTCGAAGGAGGAGAGGACAGCAGTGACGGCGCTACATCAGCCGCAGGTCAGAAGCGAGCAACAAGCTCCCTGAGCCCTGCCTGCCACTCGTGCATCTGTAAAAACCGAGCGGCACTGCAGCCGTGCGCCTCGCATTTCCAAGGGCACCGGGCGGGCGGCACTCTCACCGCGTGACTCCCTGTCGGCGCAAACCCCGAAAAGGAAGACCGAGAGGCTGGCGCCCGCCACCACCACCCTTCGCTTCCCTTTTCTTCTTTCTCTTTCTGTGCATCCGTGCGTGGGTGTACTCTCACCACGCTCCTCTTGCCTTTTTTTCTCTTTTGCACACTCAAAGCAGATTCCGCGCCAACCCGAATCAAGACGGGGCGCTCGCCCACCGCAGCTTTTCGCGATCTAGGCAGCAGGCGGCGACACGCGGCTTTTCCGAAGCGTTCACAACGAGGAGCGGGCCCTGCTTGCTGACGCTAAAAAGCACATCCAGGTCATGCAATGCGACCAGAACGTCCTCGACGATCAGACCGGACACCTTGCTCAGCTCGCTCACCGTCACGGGCGTGCCTTGCTCCTCGAGTGCGAACACAGCTAACAGCACCTCGTCCCGCCACACCTTCCGAAAGAGCGCGTTGCCGCTCCTGCTCAGCGGCCGCTCCGGCGTCCCGACCATGCCCTCCACGCGCGCGATCTCGTACGAAAGCCGCACCAGGAACCCACCGTACCCTTTTGAGCGAAACGGTGGCAGGACCATGACGCACGACAACGTGTTGATGCAGCTCGAGCTGCTCTTCCACTCCTTGCTGAAGTAACCGGCGAAGTGGAACCCTTCATCATCGACCTCGAATAGTGCGTTGAAGGCGAAGAAGTGAACGTCGTCAAGCGTGACCTTGTCGACAAGGAAAAGCTTCGTGAGAAGGCACAGCCGCCGCGCAAACGCCGCGCACTGAGGCTTTCGCCCGTCAAGCTCAAAAACGCACAACCGGCGACCCTCGTCGCGGTAGACCTCGTCACCGGGGATCCAAAACGCGTTCCCGCACCGGTGCAGGTGCTCCTGCAAGTGGTCGCGCACATGAAACACGGACAGGCACGAGTCACAGAGGTAAATGGTCTGGTGGCCGGTGAAAAACCCAGCGATCGACGGCTCCGCCGCACCGCAGAACGTGTGCCGTGGCGTCGTCACCGTTATTCGCAGAGCGTCTGTTTGAGACATTCGTGGCTCGAGCGAAGAAGGCCACAAAAGAAAAAGAAAAAGTGACCAGAGAAAAAAGGGTGCGACTCAATGTATAGACGACTGCGTCTCTGACTGTGTGCGAGGAGAGCGACAGTCTCAGCAGCCCATGGTCCGTTGCACCACACTGTGAGGGTCGCAACGTAACTTAAGCGTTATTTTGGGTGCGAGTTTTTGCCCAATTCCGACGGCAATCAGAGAAGAAACAGTTGTCGCTTGGGAAGAAACATCCGGATGCCCTTGTGAGCGTCAAGGTATCCATGGCGCTGGTCAACGTCTTTGACCATTATTTTTTTTTTTCGCTCTTGAGCAATGCCAACGACTTCAGTGCGCCCGACAGGGCTTCCGCGAGGCGCGCCGGAGATCTACTCCAGCGGGAGCGTGTCCGCAATCTGCAGCAAGCCAACAGCTCCCTTCCCTTCGGTGCCTCCCTCAAGCGTGCAACCGTCGTATCTGTAGATACCGCCACACTTTTTTTTTCTTTGTTGGTGTCAAAGACTGCTACAGCTTCCTTTGCGTGGAGAGCATCCTGCCCGGAAAGAGTACTAGGTTGAAATCAGATAAATCACACACACAAAAAACAGCGAATCAGCAAACAGCCAAGGACTGTTTTCCACAAGCAAACAGGATTCGCGTCGCAGCTGTAGACAAAAAAAACAGTTCTGCTACGTTTTTTTTTTTTTGTCAAGATGTGAGTCTCTCCGTCTTGCTGTATTTCTACACCTAAAGAGCACACTGCGCCTAGTGGTGGCCAAGATCCACCGCACCAGGGGCAGGGCGCCGCGAAGCCGGCCCAGCCGCGTAGCCCTCACCGATGTCGAACGAGAAGTCCCACGGCTTGCGGTCCTGCGAGCGCCACCCGTAGTCCAGCGCGCTCGGGCCACCGCCGGAGATGTCGTCGAGCTTCGACCAGAAGCCGTCCATCATGATGGCGCCGATGATCAGGAACGGTCCGGCGCTGCACACAGCCATCCAGTAGTTCTGACCCGGCTTGTGATAGATCTCGCTCGACCAGAAGCCGACGCCGCGCAGGCCAAAGTTGGGGCGCGCCTTAGCCTTGCTGTTGAACGCAAGCATGTACGTGCGCTTGCTCACGGAGAGCGCCGGGCGGAACATTTTCGAGAGCTTTAACGGAGGCAACACACAGAGAGGGAGATGTGCACTACGCTTGAAGTTTCTACTTGTGGTAATGTCAAACACAGCGAGCGAGGGAGAGGGGAGAAGCGGTAGAAGAGCAAACAGACATACGCGAGACAGATTCATCGGTGTGAGCGTCCATCGCACACCACCGCCTCTCTTCTCACAATGCGCGACGCCGCCACGACGGAGCCGTTTGCTTTTTTTTTTGTTTGCTCCAATTCCAAGGACCGACCGCACCGCGCCACGGCCCCAGAAGTATGAGTGCTGTCACGCCGTATGCCCAACCGTGCCACCCCTCCGCGCGCTTGCCGCTAAACAGCTAGCACGGCGCGCACACAAAAGACCGCGAGCCATGGCGTACAGCATCAAGCATGTGCCGAGCGCCCTGTTTCTTTTTTTCTTGGGGGGCAGGTGGGCATGCCTTCCATCTCTACCATTGCTGACTGCGTCTCTTTCCTGGTTTTTGTCTTTCTTCTTTGACACGCCGTCCCGGTGCTCCATTTTGGCAGAAGATGGAAAGGGGAAAAACACGGAAAGGAAGAGGGGGAGAGAGAAATCGGTAAACGAGAGAACGAATCTAACCCTGACGGGTAAAGTCTATCCAACCAATGGAGAAAAAGACAGCCACCATCCTCCAGCGACACGCACACTCGTTATCTGCACTCTAGAATCTATGGCTTAGAGTGCAGTCGAGTTCGCGTACTCTGTCTAGCGGCCGTCCCAGGAATCGAGCGAAAAGAAAAAACGCGTGAGCATCAGGAGCTTTGCCGGGAACGACTTCGAAACAAGAAACGAAAGACACGCGCGCGGACGCGCCAAACACCAGACAGCAAGCACAGTACAGCTAAAAACTGAACAAAGAAACGTGGGACTCGGAGAGGGGGAAAAAAAAAGAAGAGTGGACGTCGCTTTTGCTTATGCTGAGTGAAGCGCACAACGTCTGAGAAGGTCGCAGCTGTGAATCGCTACTAGACAGGTCGCAATGCGATCGCCCTTGACTCACCAACCAGTCTGTATAACAAGTGGTGAAGGCGCGGGGCAGCAATAAAAATGCGGGAGTGTCCACCATGAGAGGAGGTGACGTGCGGCGAATAAAGCGACGCAGTTCCAGCACGCATATGCACCCTGATTGCGACCACGTCTTTGACCCGACAGGCACTGAGGCACAAGCAAATACGCAGCGGAAGGAGTGGAGAACAAAACACTTGGCTAAAAGCGTTGTCTGCGAACAGAAGTTCAAAGACACGCATTTACCGAAATTGCGGAGGCGTTGCTACGTATAAATACGCCATCCGCCTGTCCCGCGATTCACTCGAAACTGCGCACCTTCTCCATCCAGATGCGGCAACCGTACTCGCGGTAGAGTTCCTTCAGCAGCTGCACAAAGTCGATCCGCGTCCGCGCCTCGTAGTAAAAGGTCAGCTTCTTTTTGTCGAACTGGTACTCGGCATACGCGATCTCCATCTGCAGGCCATGAGTCCGCGCCTTGGCCTGGCAGAAGGCCGCCGCCATCGCCTCGGCATCCTTCAGGTCTGTCGCCCAGTAATCCACTTCGCGCTGCGTTGCGTGACGCAGGACGCTGCCGACCGGACCCGTGCGCTCCACATAGGTCTTCTGCGCAGCCGAGTTGATGCGAATCACCACACCAATGTCGATGCCGCGGTCACCTTGCACCACGACGTACTGGCCCTTGTCCACTTCCATGCAGGACGAGAACTCGGCTTGGTGACACTTGAACTGCACCAGCGTGCTGCAAACCGATGGCCCACCAGGCGCCGGCGGAGCTTGGTCCTCCTTTTCCTGGAACAGCTCCTGCACTGGCACTGCGTGTGCAGCGTCCGTGTCCTCCATGCACTCCGCCGCGGAGTGCACACCCTCAGGGAGGCATTTCCACTGATAGGGGTTGTGCCTCGAAAACGTCTTCGGCGCGACAACTTCAGGAACTGGTGGCGCAACCTTGAGAACCACAATCTTCGGCTTCGCCGGCTGTGCAATGTTCACCTGCACATTGGTGATATCCGTCAGAGGCGCCAACATCTTGCTCGTCTTTTCTGGGTGAGGAGCGGAAGGTGTATGCGAAAAACAAAGAGAAAGGCGAGAAAGCGAAAAAAAGGGGTGTGCGTGTATGAAGCGAGAAAAGGAGAGAAACAAGGGAGAGAAAAAGTGGGCGGTAAAGCACTGATCGCGGGAGGAGAGGAACAAGAAGAGGGTACAAGGCCGGAAATCTAGAGGGGTACAGGAGTTAGAGAGCGGAAAAAGAAGGGAGCTTACAGTGTCAGCACGTCTTTTTGACCGCTCTGTAGCTGTGTACTTATATACTACAAGGGTCCGAGAGCGCGCGATCGTGCGCGGTTGTGAGTGTGCGATGGAGAGCAAAAGTGGTAGGAGAGGGCAGCAGAGAAGTTAATGAGGAGCGGAAGAGTGAAGGAGGTTCTGACATTAAGCATGTTCTTTTGCAGCCGATATTACGACAGCGGAAACTCGCACCACGCGTGTTGAAAAGTCCGCTTTGCTACAGTACCTTCATCAAAAAAGCACCTCGTGCATTTTTTTTTCAGCGGAAAAGGACCCATCCCGCTAAACTGATTGTTGGGCGGAATACACAGCCCTTTGTAGCGCTTACCGAGTTCTTCTTGTGCGTGACCTACATTGAGCGTGAAGGGGCTAAAAGGCCGTTTCGAAAAACAGTTCGGTTACTCCTGAAAAAAGGGGGCTAGTAAAAGCAAGGTCCTGCAGCACGCTGGGACCGGCAGGTTGAACAATGGCACTCGCCTCTACAGCATGTTGCGCCGCTTCGGGTATCTCGGTAGCGAGCTGCTGCTAAACCGTGGGAAGACGCAGGGGGTACGCCTGGTGGACTGCAACCGGGCAAGTGCGCCGCAGAGGGTCCCCAACTCCCGGGGGAAGGGGTAAAAGGATGGGGGGGAGCTGTCCGGCAGGGGTGGCGTTTGGTAGTTTTGATCTGTGGTGGTTGGGGCGGGCTCGGGTCAGTTGGGGGGGGGGTATTTGAAGACCGATGGCGCGATAGATCGCCACACCACAGGGGACCACTACGACAGCAGCGGCGACGACGCCGACGACAACGGCGGCGACCGCGGCGGCTCCCGGCAACCAGGCGCCACCATCCACAGCGCGCGCGCAGCAGCGGCGCGGTGATGCGGAGGCGATCGGGCGACCCGTCGCGGGGTGGGCGGGGCAGACGCTCAGAGAGGCACAGC
>JASAOO010003302.1:0-38350 GCA_030849075.1 Zelonia costaricensis | reverse complement strand
ATCCAGGCGCTGCGTGCCGGGGAGGCGGCCCTGAGCTCTCTCTGCGTGGACCCGACGGGCAGCGGGAGCGGCAACGCATGGGTGGTGCCCAACGCGTGTGACGCAGCGGCGGGCACCGGCGTTGTGGAGGAGTGGCTGGTGAGCGACAACCCGTCCGAGACGATCCGCGCCCTGCGGCGCCGCGTGACGGACCTGACGCATGAGCTGGAGAAGATGCGGCGCCAGCAGGAGCGACCGTCCAGCGCGGCTGCTGCGGCTGCTGCGGCGGCGTCGTCCACGATGGTGCCCGGGATGGAGGCGCTGGGCCGGCAGTACGCAGAGTTGGAGCACCGGCTGGCGCTCGCCGAGGAGGCGAAGGCCGCGCTGGAGTCTGAGGTGCGCCGGTTGCGTCGGCAGGGCAACGCCGCAGTGGCCAACGACGACGCGTTCGGTAGCGGCGGCGAAGCCGGCTTCGCGCCGGCGTGGCCCTCTGACGGCGATGAGGGGGAGGCCGAGTTGGGGCAGCGGCTGTCGGGTGGCAGTGAGAGCGGGGACCAGGCTAGGTGCCCGACCACGCGCACCTCGGACGCAGGGCGGCAGATACCGCGCGCCTCCACCGCCACCGCGCCGGCGGCGCTGGCTGACGGCACCCCGTTCGAGGGCGGCGCCGCTGTGTCGGAGCTGTTCTGCGGCGTCCCGCCCCCGCCACCCGCGGCGCTCCTCACGCAGCCCGCCTCCGCGTCACCGGCGTCCTCGCCGGCCGAGCTGGCGCAGGCGAGTTTGCGTGATGCCCCGCGTGCCGGGGGAGGCAGCGCGGCTGAGAGCATCACCACATTCGCGGACGACGCCGGCATCGTCGTGGAAGAGGACGATGCGGCTGTGCAGGAGGGGGATGATGAGGACAGCCGGCACACGCCGCATACCTTGTCTTCCTTCAACCTCGGCCGTGACGGGCAGGCCGCGCTGGATGCGGAGAGCGGCCTGCGGCCGTCTGACGGGGACGCCGACGTACTCGGCGACGAGGACGTGTCGTGCCGCCCCACGGCCTCCCACCCGCACCGTCTGCCCGCGTTGCAGCGCACGGCAGCCGAGACGTACGACGCGGTGTTCGGCGGCGCGGGCGAGGATGTCCTCCGCGTTGGTCGAGACGGTGCGGGCGTGGCGGACGAGGAGGGCATGGAGGAGGAGGAGCAGGATGTGTCAGTCAGCACGCGTGAGGCGGCGTCTCGAGGCCGGCGCGCCGCGGAGGCTGCGGCAGCGGCCCACAAGGTGGAGGACAGTGGGGCGGCGATGCAGGAGCTGGGCCGGCAGTACGCGGACGCGCAGCATCGACTGTACCGCTCCGAGGAGGCGCGTCAGTTGCTCGAGGCTGAGGTGGTGGAGCTGCGCGAGGCCGTGGTGGAGCTGCAGGCGGCTCTGACGCAGGGGCAGCCGTCCACGTCCGCCACGGCGCTGGGCGTTGGCGCCGCGAGTCACTTCGGCGAGGAGCGCGAGCTCGCCTGCGACGAGGACGAGACCCGCACCGTGACGACCTCCTTTGCCTCGTCCGTGCCGACGGCCGCCCGGGAGCGTCCCGCGGTGCAGCCCGGCGCGGACGGGAAGGGCTTGGCCACCTCACCCACGCCGGCCTCGTCGCGCTCCTTTAGCGACAACGCAGACGTGGACGTGTTTGCCGACACGCAGGCCGCCGCTGATGCGGCGATGGCGGAGCTGACGGCCCGCGTGGCGGAGCTGGAGGCGCAGCTGGCACGTGCGGAGGACCAGCACGAGGAGGAGCTCCAGGGCCTCGTCGATGCCGCCGCTGAGCGCATTGGAGCGGCGGAGCAGCAATGCGCCGAGGAGGCGGCCGCGGCGGCAGAGGTGGCGCTGGCCGAGGCTCAGCGCGTGGAGGCGGAGCTGCAGCGTGACGTGGCCCGTGCGCAGGCTCAGGTTGTCCAGGTGGAGGCCGCCCTGGCGGAGTGCGAGGCCGCCCACGCGGCGGAAGTTCTTGCGCTGCGCGACGCCCACGCTCACGAGTTGCAGGCTCGGCTGGACGAGCAGGAGGAGGCGTGCGAGGCCACCATCCAGCAGCTGGTGCAGCAGCACCGCGACCAGCTCCAACTCTTGTCCGAGGCCGCGGAGGAGAGGAGCGAGGATGCGGCGAACCGCGAGCGCCTCGCTGCCGCCGCGAGCGCGTCCACCTCGGTGACGAAGGCGGATGCGCAGTACTGGGAGACGAAGTACGCGACGCTGCAGCACCGCTTCGACCAGCTGCAGCGCGAGTACGACGCCTTCGCTGAGGACACGGCCGCCCTGCAGCGCCGGCTGCAGGAGAAGGAGGCGGCCCAGCAAGAGCAGCAGCACAGCCGCGATGCCCGCGATGCGGCAGCCCAGCAGCTCGCCACGCTCCACCGGCGGCTGGAGGAAATGGGGAGGCTGTTGGAGGCGGCGCAGGCCGATGCGAAGCGTCGCGCAGACGAGCTGCACAACGCTACGGCGAGCCACGCGCAGACGGAGGCCGCGCTGCGGTCGGAGCTGAGCACGCTGCGTGCGCAGGCGCAGGCGGCGCGCGATGAGCTCGTTCGCGTCAATAGCCTGAACGAGGAGCTCTCGGAGCTCCTGCACCAGGGGGCGAGCAGCGTGGAGACGACGCTGCGGGAGCGGGAGGCGCAGCAGAGCTCGCTTGAGCAGCAGGTGCTACAGCTGAAGCTGCAGCTCGCCGCGGCCGGGGACCGGCTGACGGAGCGGCAGGCTGCCCTGCAGGAGCAGCGCACCAGGGCCGACGAACTGCAGCGGCGCGTTGTGGAGCTGGAGGAGGAGGCGCGGGCCGCGGCGGCGCAGCTGCGGGAGGGCCGGCGAGGCGTCGAGGAGCAGGAGCGCGCCGCGACGCACGCGAAGGAGCGAGCGGCGCGCGATGCCGAGTCGGCGCGAATCGCAGCGCAGGAGGCGATGGTGCGGCAGCACGCCACGCATCAGCAGGAGATCGCCGTCCTCCACCGCGAGCTGGACGAGCTGCGCAACGAGCTCGAGGTGGCGCAGACGGTGGCGGCAACGGTGCCGCTCGAGGCGCAGCGCCATCAGCGCGACCTGAGCACCGTGCGCGACCGTCTAGCTGAGGCGCTGCGCAGTCAGCAGGAGCTGCAGCAGCAGCTCAAGACCAGCCGCGCGGAGGTGGAACGGCAGCGGCAGCTGATGACCCGCGGCAACAACGGCCTCGACGCGCGTGACGTGAGCGCCAGCGGGGACGCCACGTCCGCCTCTGCGGCAGCGGCCGCGACGCCGACGGCGGCGGATGCCCGGCTGAACGTGCTGCTGCACCGCAGCGAGGAGCTGGAGGAGAAGCTGCGGGAGGCGGCGGTGGAGCGGGACGCGCTGCAGCAGGAGCGGGATCGCCTCTCCATGCAGGTCAAGAGCGCTGCGCGTGTCGCGGACGTGAAGGAGCAGGCGGCGCGGCGGCAGGAGATGGAGCTGCGTAGTGCGCGGGCCCAGCTGGCCACTGTGCGGGACGACCTTGCCCAGCGCGTGCAGGCGAACCACGCCCTGCACCTCGAGATGGACCACCTCCAGGAGCGGCTGGCAGACCTCACGAGCGCGTACGAGGAGCTGCAAGCGACGCACACCGCGGCGCTGGCGCAGTCGGCGATGCAGGAGCACGCGGAGGCACTGCTCATGGCGAAGGCGGTCACCATCCCGCGCACCATCGAGGACTACGTGGAGGGCGTCTTCTCCGCCTACCACGCGATGCTGCAGGCCGCGGGCAAGGATCGGCGCTACATCTACGACCGCTGCGACACAATCGAGAAGGCCGCGGGCGAGGCGATGGCCGAGGCGGACGCGCAGCATCAGGCGTACGAAGCCGCGCTCGCCGAGGCGCAGGCGGAGCAGCAGGAGATGCAGCAGCTCATCGAGGCGCTGCAGCAGGCGGTGGAGAAGGCTGACGAAACACGCGACGCGGCCGTCGCTGATGCGGCGGCGGCCCGCGAGGAGCTCGAGGCGGTGCAGCGGCAGACCCGCGAGGACGTCTTCAACGCGCAGCGCGACTTGCAGGTCGCGGAGCTGCAGCACGCCGACACGTTGCACTCCCTCTCACTTCTGCAGGACGAGGTGAGCAACACGGCGGCGCTCATCAAGAACCAGAAAGCTAGCTACGAGCGGCGCGAGACGGAGCTGACGGAGGAGGTGGCGCTGCTCCAGGCGGAGCTGGAGGCCCGCAAGGCCGCGACGCGGCAGCTTCAGCAGACGTCCGACGGCGACCGCAACGAGCTGCAAGACCTCGTCGACGCCGCCGTGCAGGCCCGCAACGATGCCGTGCGGGAGGCGCAGGCCCTCCAGGCGCAGCTCGCCCGCGCCCTGCCGCGGCTGGCCCAGCTGGAGGACGAGCAGGCGCAGCGGACTGCCGACCTGATGGACACGGCGCAGCAGCTGTCGGCGCTGCACAAGAAGACGTCCTCGACGGAGGAGGTGTCGCGCAAGCACATTGAGGAACTCAACACGACGCTGCAGCAGGTGCTTCAGGCGCATGCGGCACTGCAGCGCGCGCACACCTCGACGGAGGCCACGGCGGAGCGCCTCAAGACGCAACTCGCCAACGTCACGGAGGAGCTGGAGCGCACTTCGCTCAAGGCCAGGCAGCAGGAGGAGGAGCTGTCGAGCCTCACGGCCCGGCTGCACGAAGTCGAGACGCACACGAGTCGCGTGATGGCGGACGACCAGGCGCGTCTGCGGGACGGGGAGCGGCGTCTCCATGGGCTCGAGCAGCGCAACTCCGCCCTGCAGCAGGAGTGCAAGTCGCTGCAGGAGGCGCTGCAGTCGCTGCGTGTCGAGCACGAAAGCACGACGGCCGCGCTGCAGCACAAAACAGTGGGGGCCGCGGCGCAGGAGCAGCAGCTCACCCACCAGCTCCGCCTCGCCCGGGAGCGGGCGGACGCGCTGGAGGTGGAGCGGCAGGAGCTGCTCTCGTCCGAGCAGGCGGTCACGGCTGCCCGGGACGCGGGCCAGCGGGAGGTGCTTGCGCTGACACACCAGCTGGACCACGTGCAGCAGCACCTGCGCGACGCTAACGCGCACAACGAGCGGCTCAACCGCGAGATGGTGCAGCTCAAGACGGACCACGCCGCGGAGGTGGACCGCCTGCGCGAGTCGATCACGGAGGCGCAGAAGGAGCTGGCCAAGTGCCGGCAGCTGCTCGCCCAGGCCGAGGCGCACGAGGTCGAGCACGAGAGCACGCACTACAGCCTCACGACCGAGCTCAGCGCCGTGCGGGAGGAGCTGAAGGCGGCGCGGGCGCAGGCGGAGCGCGCCCATCAGCAGTACCGCAAGGAGAAGACGGAGCGGGAGGAGATGGCGCTGCTGCTGCAGTCGCAGCTCGCGCATCTGTACGAGGAGCTGCGCAGCAAGCAGGAGCAGCTCCGCGGGTTGGAGAACACGTCCGCGGCGCAGCTGGACACCATCGCCGGCTTGCGGCAGGAGCTGGCGGACACGGAGGAGCGGCTGCGCGGCACGCGGCAGGACTTGCTAAACCAGCAGGAGGCCGCCGCGGCTGCCAAGGAGCACCACCGCCGCGATCGGTACGAGCTGCAGTCGAAGCTGAACGACGCCGAGGACGCCGTTGCGGAGCTGACGCGCAGCCAGGAGCAGTACCGGCAGCGCATGACGAGCAAGGTGGAGCTGTACGAGGTAGCGGAGCAGGCGCTGCGCGGCGAGGTGACCGATCTCCGCGCCGACGTCGCGCGGCTTGAGGAGGCGCTGGTGGCGACGACGCAGGGCAAGGAGACGGCCGAGACGCACCAGTCGCGGCAGGCGCAGTCCATCAAGGCGGCAGAGTCTGAGGCGCACGCGCTGCGGGCGCAGGCGGCGCACGACATGACGGAGATCACAACGCTGAAAGTGCAGCTGCAGCAGCGCACGGCGGAGCTGGAGCGGTACCGGCGCGAGGCCGCGGCGCAGCTGACCGCGGAGCGGCTGCGGTGGGAGGGCGAGCACGCGGCGGCCTGCGACGCGCTGGCCGAGGCGCTGCGACAGGCGCAGCAGGACACGAAGGACGCCCGCGACGCCCGCGAGCGTGCCCTCGCCGCGCTGGAGCGCAAACAGCGCGACGTCGCCGCCGTCGAGGACGAGGCGCGAGTCACACGGGCGCAGGCTCGGCAGCTGCAGCGCCGGCTTGATGCGGCGCAGTACCAGCTCTCGTCGCTCGAGAAGATGGCGCAGGACACGGCGGCCGACCTCGGGCTCACGCCGGAGGATCTGCTAGCGGACGCGGGCGGCGCGGAGAGCCTGGCGCTGGCCACGGCGGCTGCCGCGGGGCTTGCGACCTCGCCCAAACCCCACGACACGTCGATGGAGTCCAACGACAGCGTGGCGTCGGTGACGGCGGCCGCTGCGGCGAGCGGGGCCGCCGTCCAGTGCGTGATGGACGAGCTTCAGCGGCGGCTGAGCGCCTTCACGTTCGCCGCGAACACGCTCGACTCCGAGGACGGCCGACTCGCCGCGCTGCGTCGCGCGCTGGAGCAGCAGGAAGACGCTGTGCAGATTCTTGTCGACGCGGCAGCCAGCGACGGGCTACCGTTCGCAAGCAATGTCACGCCGCGGCGCGCCGGCAGGTCGTCCGCGGCCGCCGCCGCTGCTGCCGTCACGCCGGGCTTGATCAGCACGCCCACCCCGCGTGGCACCGGCGCTGACGTCGCCGGTGGGGTGCACTCGGCCGGACCGTCGCCGCAGCACCTTCGTGCGGGCTTGACCCCTGCGCAGCGCGTCTTCGTCCAGCAGATCAGCCAAGCTGCGGCGACGTACGTGCACCGCGTGGAGGAGCACCTGCGCACATGCGAGCAGATGCTGCGTGCCGTGATGATGGCCATCGGCACCCACGAGCTCGCCGCATCAGCGCCGGCCCCCGGTGTGGCGCCGCGCCCGAGTACGACGGCGCTGTCATCGCGGCACAAGCTGCAGGTGGCCGCCACTGCGGCGGAGCTGCACCGGCGCACCGCGGCGCTGACCCGCGCGGTGGAGCGTGCCGTCGAGGCGATGGCGCAGGGCACGAGTGCGGTGGTTGAGCGGTCCACCACGTCCGCGGCTGGGGGGACGCTGCAGGGACAGCTGCAGGAGCTGCGGCGCCTCTTCTCCGAGGCGGAGCGCTACGCGTTGCTGCCCTTCAACGAGCTTCTCTGCGCCAACGACGCAGCGGAGGAGCGCGGCGGACAAGGGAACGTGTCGCCGCCGCCTCCAGCGACGTCCTTCACCTCTGCAGCCGGTGCTGCCGCCCCACCGAGTGAGCGCGGGCGTGCGGCGCCGGCAGCGCCCTCCACGCAGCCGCCGCCGTTGACAACCCCCTCCGCCACGCGCAGGGCGTCGCGTGTGCAGGAGATGACCGTGGCGGCTCTCTCGCCCATCGGCCCAGAGGGACCGCGGCAGTGGTTCTGAGGCCCGGCAGCGCACCAGCTTCGTATTGGCGGAGCCGGGCCGTGTTGACCAGCATGTGGTTCGTTGTTCTCATCGTGTGCGCTGTTGACTGCTCAGCGTCAGCGTATGTAGGTGTGTGTGTGCGTGTGTGATTGTGCGGCGGACTTGATGTTGCCCGTGTAGAGTCGTCGGTGTGTGTGTGTGTGTACGTGCGTTGCGGGCATGCCGCGCTGCTACGGCAAGCAACCAGCTAAGTCGAACAACATAACAACAACGCACAAGAGAGCCAGCAACCCGACTCAATTCACGTTGGATGTACTTCTGGGCCGCTCCCCGCTGCGGCCATCAACACTGCCGTGGGGGCCCGTGACAGCGGAAAGGAGCACAGCGAGAAGCCGCTCGTGTGCCCCTCGTGCACGTTGTGGAAAGTACGGGGGAGGCGGTGCGTGCGGGGTGACCTCCGCCAGCCTTCTGCCCCCACCAGTCCTGCTCACCTCCTACCTCGCCGTCCACGCTGCACATGAGGAGCAACGTCAAGCTTCACTCTCGCTCCCCCCTCCCCTCCTTCGACGCTCCTCTGCCCTTTGTACGTTTCCTCACCCCACGCTGCCGCTACCCACAGAGAGAGAGAAGAGAAGGGAAAGAGATAAGAAAGGGCTGTCGCGTGCGTGCTTGCGCTTCGCGTGGAACCGCTCCGCACATACCGTGACTGCGGGCTCTATCTCGTACCCCTTCAACGGCACGTCCCGCTGTGTTTGCAGACCTGCCGTCAGACGGCCGACGCGGCTCTCAGTGCCTCCCCCCTCCGGGTGCTCGGCGCGCACGCTTTCCTCATCTCTGCACTTCTCCATCTGCCGTGCGAGCGTGTGTGCGTGTTTGTGTGTGTGTGTGTGTGTGTGTGTGTACGCGTGGCTGCACATCGACAATGAAGTCGTCCGACGTCTTCCGTGCGTGCAAGCACACGCCGATTCTGCTGAAGAGTCGCGCGCATGACAGCGGTGTCAACCAGTACGGCCTGAAGCCGACCAACACGTACGACTACCTCAACCCCACGAACCTCGTGAACTTCGGCCGTGGCACATCGTTCGACAACCTCGGCGTGCGCCGCTCGGAGCGCGGGCAGATCGACTCCTCGCCCTCGCTGGGCGGCTCGCCGGTGATCACGCAGGCGAAGATGCTGGGGCTCAGCGGCGAGGACCAGATGCGGCTGTGCGAGTCGGAGACGACGCAGCTGCGCGTGTGCATGGCAAAGGGCGGCAGCACGTGTGAGCGGGAAAGCCTGCTGCTGGACTCGTGCCTCTCCAAGGTGGGCCACCTGCGCCGCGCCATCAGTCAGGCGGGGGCTGAGTTCAGCGACTGGTTCGTGCAGAACGTGTCGGACAACCATACGAAGCCCTTCCAGCACCGCCCGCACGACTGGCGCCACTTCTACGCACAGGAGAAGCTCGTGCGGGAGAAGCAGCAGAACAGCCACGCCTACGGGCGGCGGCCCAAGTCCTTCTCCTTTGGCGCGCAGTACGTCAAGACCGAGGGGTACGGCAAACGGCCGCGTCTGCCATATAACAAGTAGCCGCACTACGGTGAACAAGTTTGCGTGTGTATATATGTGTGTGTGTGTGGTGTGAAGCTGTTGGGTACGCGTTCGTCGCCTGTTCTTTCTCGCACGCGTTGTTGACGAGTTGATCACACTCAAAGCTACAATTGAGGAGACTCGAAGAAGGCAACGTAGGTGGGGAGGTGAAAGGTGTGAGAGAGACTGAGGTGGGGAGCGGGCGGTGGCGCACTCGCCAGCAAGTCTTGACATGACATGGCGCTCAAAGCGGCGAGTGTTGTGGGGACTTGTCTGTGCTTGCGTTCCTGCGTACTGCACTGGCACGTTGGCCTCTCCCTTTTCCTTCTCCATGGCGTGGCCGCAGCGGCCTCGCCGTGCCTAGCCTTCCATTCCCCCTCCCCTCCTCCACGACGTGCTTGGCGTCGCTGCCGCTGGCACCGCGTATGCAGCCTCGCTAGAGGAGGCGTATCCGCCAGCACTGCGTCGTCGCCGACGCAATCCCATCCACGTGGTCCGCGTTGACGGCGTGCTTCCCACTTGGATATCTCTCTCTCGCACATTGCACTGTGTTGCCGTCCTTCCTCCTCCTTCTTCCTCCTTACGCTGATTTTTGTTTTCACCGTGCACCGCACGTCTGTGGTGCAACCACCGACGTCCATCTGCGTTGCCATCGCTGCTGGTGCTGCTGCTGCGGACAACGCCGAAGGATTATCAATCAAACACACGAACGCACACACACACACACACACACACCCGCACGCGTACGCGTATCCGCTGCTGCCTCTTGTTTTTTCTTCTTCTTCTGCCGTTGCGTTTCTTCACCGCTTTCCTCTTTGCCACCTTATTCCCGCGGCACGCTGCAGACACACATCGCAGCCAGACCCACACCAAGACCCCCTCACACACACACACACACACACAAGAATAAATTCATACACATACACACACACACACACACACACACACACGCAAACATGAATCAGGACTGGGAGCTGTACTTCGCGGTGACCCGCAGCTTCGCGGTGCCGGCGGTGAGTCAGCACTACGCCACGCCCCGGGCCTTCAACGAGCTCCTCCGCAGCCGGCTGCCGCAGCGCAATCGCTTCAACCACGACCACCACGACACGTGCATGTACATGGCCCGCTCCAAGAACGCAAATGTCGTCGCCTACACCGCCAACCTTGCCGACGCCGCGACGAACGCAAAGGTTGGCTCTGGCATTGGACGGCGCTGCGTGGTGCGCCGCGATGACCCGCTGCACGCGTACTTCGTGAACCTCGAGCCCTCCTACGTCGAGGACCGTCGCCGCAAGGGGGTCGAGTACGACTGCGATGACTTGAACATGCTGGAGCGAAAGCTCGCGTACGGCTGCTCGGCCACGCCCGTCGACTTCGAAGCGGCGCTGCGACTCTGGGGCAAGCAGCTGCCCGATGCGCTCACGAGCCTGCAGGAGGCGTGGCGGGCGGCCGGTCGGGTGGGAGTGCCGCCGTCCGAGGTGGTGACGCCTACCAGCGCCGAAGCGGCCGCGGCGGCGGCAAACTGCTCTCGCCGTGAGTCCACGGCATCCGCGAACGCGACGTCGACTACGGCGTCGGCCACGGCCGAATCGCTGGAGGCGGTGCTCGGGGCGTGGTGGTGCTCCTTCCAGCCCTTCGTCTCACACTTTGTGGCGCTGCCGACGTGGCCGGGTCTGCTGCTCACGCTGCCGCCCCTCTCCGCGATGGGCGGGCCGAGCCGCCGGACCAGCGCCACCACGCCAGCCCGTGCCACGACCCCACTGACGGAGGAGTCAGAGGCGGTGAAGACTGTGGCGGCCGCGGCACCAGAGGACGACCCAACGAACGCGAAGTACGGCACCCGTGTCGAGCCCGCACCCGTGACCGACGCCACCGGTATTCTCGGGGAGGAGGACACGGTCGTGGCCATCATCGCCAGCATCGCCGGCGAGCTGAGCGTTGTTGAGAAGGTCTACGTGCAGAGCATTGAGCCGAAGCGGTTCTACCAGCTGCCCAAGGTGGAGTACATCGAGGTGTTCGGCGTGTCCGTCGCAACAGGCAAGCCGACCTACGAGAAGAAGACAAGCTAATCGAATGAGCTTGAACACTCATCCACGCGCACGCACGCACACATCTACACCTACCCGCCTACACGCACGCCCGGGCGGGGAGCCGATGAGCTCGACTCGAGATGGGCACGGGGGCAGGCGGGCTCACACAAACACACTCCCTCCATGCACACCACAGCAAAGGCGTGCCTGTTTGTGTGGTCAAGCCCCCCCCCCCCCCTCCCTCCCGCACTCCCGCCGCGGCTCGCATCCGTGTGCCCTCCTCACTTCTTCTTCCACCCTAGCAAGGCACGCGGACGGGGGGTTGGGTTGGGTTGGGTTGTGTTGGGTTGGGTTGAGTTGGGCGTGTGTCACCAGCCTGCGTGTCACCCCCCTCCCTTGCGTCCTGCGCGTTGTTGGTGTGGGGACGGGTGGCACCACCGGTCGTGGTCTCGGTGGTTTCCCCCCCCCCCCCCTTCCCCCGCGTCACGAGGAACGCGGCGGCGCGATGCAGCTCCTCCAGCTCCTCCTCCGTCCCACGATGTCCTCACGGCGCAGGCGACTCTTTTGTGTTCCCCACAGCGCTCTCTCAGCGTGTTGCTCAGGGAGCGCGCTGGCAATGCGTGTGTGTGTGTGTGTGTGGGTGCCGCTGTGCTGCACGTAAACCTCGTGCACACACACACGCACACACGCATTGCCACTCCCTTCGTCTTCTGCTCGCTGCTGCTCCCCGCCGATGGAGGGATGCTCCGTATGCCTCTCCTCGCCTCGCACCCGGTCTTCGTGTTCATCAGCGCGCTCCGTCGCTCTCTCATGCCTCTTCACGGGACCGTCACTGTGCACACGAGCATCAACCCCCCCCCCCCCCCCCTTATCCTCCCCATTCTATTTCCGCGCGCCGTTGTCGGCCCCTCGTCCATGCATGCGGGTGTGCGTGCGCGTCTCTCTCTGTGTCTGTGTGTGGGGCGTGCGTGTGTGGAAGTGGCGACTGCCGTCGCCATGGAGCGCCTTTGCGTGCGTGTTGCGCGTTCTCTCTTTGTTTTTCTTTTCTCTTTGTTTGGTGAGGCCCCCCACCGTCCCACGCGCGTCTGACTTCGCTTTGTTGTTTATCTTCACGAATTTCGCCGCTCCTGTGCAGGCACAGGCGCGGGTGTGGGCACAAAGTGTGTGTGGTGTATGTGCAGCGTGTGACTGCCTCGCTTGCGGTCCGCCTCATCACTGCAAACCCCCCTTTCCCCTCCCCCTCCTCAATGCCCGACCAATCGCCCCTGTGTGTCAGTTGTACGTGTGTTGATGTGCGCATCTCGCCCACTTTCTGTTTTTTCACCCCTCCTTTATCTCTCGCACGTCATGGGTCGATTGCGCGTCTGCCCTATTCGATTCCTCCTTCTCTCCCTTTCCGTCTGCGTGGGTGTGCGTGTGTGCGTGTGTGTGTGTGCGCCCGCACCACGCAGACGGCGGTGTAGCAGCCCCCCCCCTCCCCTCCCCTCCCCCCTTCTCACACAAACGCACACCGTACACAAGGGGGGGGAGGAGGGGCAAAGAGCAATGCCGGACACGCACCAACGTAGAGTGGAGACGCGCGCGTACACACACACACACACACCAGAAGTGGATTCATCAAACTGCCGTATTCCCCCTGGGGGCGAGCACAGCGTGGCGCAAGGCAACGCATCGAAATCGTGAAGTCCGACTGCTCCAGGTTCGCATCACTGCAGCACTCGAAGGAGTCCACCACCGGCACAGGCAAAGGGCGTCCAGCGGCGAAGGGCACCGGCTGAGACCACGCCTTTCTATTGTACACCGCGAGCTGTATGTGTGTGTGTGTGTGCGTGGCTCGTCCATCTCCATATGCAAGCCAAAGACTCGAAAGACAGAGAGAAATGGAGGCAGGCAAGGGATGCGTACGCGTTGACGCTTGTGGGGTGGTGGGTTGGGGGCCCTGCTGTGACCTGTTTGCGCGGCGACTGCCGTCGCTGCACAGGATGGAGCGGAACTTCAAGAATCGGTGCTTTTGCTGTACCCTCACTACACGCTCTTCTCTTTGTCTTTCTCTCTCTCGGTCCTCACTTACCTCACTACGCATCATACACACACACACACACACACACACAAATGCCAAATGCCTAATGCAGGTTCTTTCTCGTGCATCTCCGTGTCCTTTTACTCTTCCTTTCCACCCACGTCTCTCTCACTCACTCACTCACTCACCTTCCCTCCCCCCTCACACGCCGTCCCTCGCCCCCCCCCCCTTTTTCCGCCAGCGCCCGCAGGACATCAGTTCCACTCCGACCACAAGCGAGGACTCGACCGCGTGCGCACTTTACGATTTTGTGGGGCTTCTCCGTCGCTTTTGAAATCTCTGCCTGTTTCCCTTCCACTGTACAAGTGATCGGTGAAGTTGCTTTCCCTTCTCTCGTCTCCTCTGCTTCAAGCCTCTGCCCCGCTTCTTCAATTGTAGCTTTCTCTCCGTCTCGCGCACGCTGCACTTGTGAGTCGCCACATCAGCTCGCTCGGTTCTCACAACCCCTGCCACTTCACACACATATACACCTTCACACATCCGCACCTGCAGTAATGTCGGCCAACACGGCGCCGTGCGCGACGGTGCTGTTCCGCGACTTTGTGTGGGCGCCGTGCTCGCCCTCCATGAAGGGCCCCGTTACCATCGGCACGGACGTGACGGTGGCGGCCGGGCCCGACGCGTACGTGTGCCGCCTGAACCGCCTCGTCCGCTCCCGCCTCGTGGCCCGCACCCGCTTCAAGGACGACCACCACGACACGTGCATGTTCATTGAGCGCTCCAAGAACGAGAATGTCGTGGTGTATCAGGCGAACCTCGTCGACGCCAAGACCGGTGCGGCGCTGGAGACGGGCGCGGATGCGTCCGACTGCGCCTTCAAGCCCACCGACCCGCTGCATGCCTACTGGATCAAGCTGAACGCCGAGCACGTTGCCCGCCGCCGCGCCCGCGGGGAGACAGAGGACCTGTGCGAGCTGAACATGCTGGAACGCAAGCTTGCGTACGGCTGCAGCGCGACGCTGCTGAGCAAGGAAAAGCTTGTCGCAGAGGTGCTGCCCGATAAGGCGTCTCGCGCGGCCGCCTCGCCGGAGGAGGTGGAGGCAATCGAGCTGCTGCACGCCGCCATGCAGCCGTGCGCGTGCCGCTTCGTGGCACTCTCGTCGTGGCACGTGTACATGCTCCGCCTGCCGCCCCTGACGCCGGCCCAGGCGGGGAGCACCACGCCCGTCGCAGTGGACACGGACAGCGATGCAACGAACTCGCCGCCGCGGCACGGCGGCATCGCCACGGCGCGTGCGGCCCGCGGCGGCGAGGCAGCGGAGCTCGACACCGGCGCCTTCCCGTCAACGGACACCGTCGTCGCGATGATTGCCATGGTGGACGGCGAGCTCAGCGTGATCCAGAAGGTCTACGTGAGCAGCGTGGAGCCGAAGCACTTCTACCAGCTCCCGCGCGTCGAGTACATCGAGGTGCACGGCACGTCGCTGGCCACGGGGGAGCCGACGTTCGAGAAGCGCAACAACTGATGGGTCGCGCCGCGCTCCTTTCTTTCTTGTTCTCTTCTCGTATCTTGCTTCCTTTCTTCGCTGTTCTGTTATCTTGATCTCGGCTGAGCCGCCCACACACACACACACACATCTCTTGGTCATGTAACCGCAACGATGTTGAAGCTGTGCGTGTGTGTTGATGTGTGTGTGTGTGTGCAGGCTGGTGAGGTGCGTCTTCCTGGTGTGTTCCTCTTTGATAGCCTCTTCCTCTCTCTCTTCCGCTTAATACCCTCGAGTCTCGTGATCTCGCTTCCTTTCGGCCTCCGATGTTGTTGTGAAGGATGGTGGCAGCAGCAGGGGACGGGGGCGTGGGGATGGATGGGTGTGGCACGTAGCTGCCCGCTTGTACTCGGCCACTATGCCTTGGAGGCTCTGGTGGCTTGTGTGTGTAAGTGATGCAGCGGCGCTGTGGCTGTGCGCGATGCCCCCTCCCCCTCCCCTACATCCCTCCATCTTCCCTCTTCTCTGGATGCGAAGGGGAAGCAAGAAAAGGACCCGCCTTGCTCTGTCCCTCTCCGGACGCGTGTGTGTGCGTGTGTGTGTGTCGCGCGGTCCTGCCTGCCGTCCCATGAGACACCACCCCCCCCTCTCCCCTTTTCTCTTCTCTTCCCTGCGTCGTGTCGCTGCTGTTGTTGGTTCGCTCATCTCGCTGCCGCTCTCCCGCTGTCTCTTGACCTGTCGAACACTGCCCCCCCCCTCCCCCCGGCGCGGCGGCCTCGTAACGGTGCAGACGCGTCATGCCAGCGAGAGAGAGAGAAAAGAAGAAGGACAACGACATCACGAGCAACAGCAGGAGGAGGAGCGCGGGGATGAGGGAACGACGGCGTGGAACAGGCACGACCAGACGGCACATGAGAGGGCATGTGGGTGAGTCATGCGCTTGTGAAACGGGACAGACAAGGAGAAGTCATGCGTTGTTGTGTTTGATGTGTGTGTGTGTGTGGATGTGTGTAGATGTGTGCGGATGTGTGGATCATGCTGCCTGTGCGAGGAGGTCTCGTCGCCTCTCCCCTCGCCCTCGGCTCTCCGCCCCGCTCCCCTTCTCTCTCTTCCTTTTTCAACTCTCCCCAGCACTCCCTCCCCACGCTGGTGATGATGAAGCGTGGGCATCGGCGCACATGCGTGTGTGTGTGTGTATGTGTCCTTCCTGAGTGCCCCCAACTTCCCGTGGTCGACGGCGCCACCTGCTGCCTTTCACCTCTTTCCTTCTTCTTGCTCAGCGGCGGTGTTGTGGCCGTGCCGTCACATTCACACGCTCCTTGTGTGTCATCGCTCGTCATCGCGCGCGGTTTCTTTTCCGTTTTGGTGGCTTCTGCTCATTTAGTCTTGCTCCCCGCTTCCGCTCCCCCCATCTTGTGAAGCGACACGGGGACGTTTGTGTGTGCGTGTGTGTGTGTGTGTGTGGCAACCCACCAGTGAACTCCTTCAGGGTTGTCTGGTTGTAGACACGACTCCTCCTCCTTTCACACTCTTTTTTTTGTTTGCTACTTTTCGTGTCTTGCTTCCGTGCAACCGCCTCCCTCGCTTCCTCTCGCCTTCGACCTGCTCTGTTGGGTCCCTGTGGTTTGATGTTCACGTGTCTGTCTGATGCCCCTCCTCCTCCTCCGTCTTGCACGCTCCCTCCCCTTCCCCATTCATCTCTCCCAAAATCGCCCACAGCGTGCCTTCATCCGATGATCAGTGAGGATAGAGGGGGGGGTGGGTGGGTGGGGAATGACGGCGGCGGTGGTGTTGGTGGTGAGAGGTGCGTGTGTGTGTGTCTGTGTGGGCGCGCGGGAGGTCGTGGGGCCTCGTCGCTGTTGCCACCTCATGCTTGATTTTTTTTTTTTTTTTGTGTGGGTGCGTGTGTGTTCGCGGAGCTCTTGTACATGGCTCACCTTCTTTCTCGCTCGTTGTCTGAGCTGCTTGTCCTTCCCTTTCTGGTTTGTCTATGGTTTTTTGGTTCTCGCCTTGACTTGCAGCTCTGCGTTTTGCGCAACGCGGAGTCTTTCCTTGAAGTGTTTATATACACGTGACCGACTCTCTCACTGTGTCTCCCTGTGTGTGTGTGTGTGTGTGTGTGTGTGCGTGTGTGTGTGTGTGTGTGTGTGCGTGTGTGTGTGTGTGTGTGCGTGTGCGGGTGTTCTCAGACGCGTGCTTCGGTACCGGAGCGCGTACACGCCGGCGGGCGCGGAGGGGGCGAGCCGCGTCTTGCTCGCTACTCCCCTTTCTTGCGTTCTGAGTCATGCCGGGATTTGTGCTCGCGAGTTCTTGCAGCTCCTTGTCGAGGTTTGTTCACTGCTGTTCTGTTCCTTTTTTTCTCTTGCCGCGAACTGTGTGGTGTTTGGCGCTGGTGTTGCGGAGTGGGTCGGCCTCCGACCCATCCCCACCCACAAACACACACGCTCAGCCACCCACTGACTTCCCGCCCACGGCGGCGCCCCCCTCCCCCCCCCACACACACGCCATTCGAACCGGTTTATCCTGTTGCGGCACTGCGCACATCGAGTGCGCAGTCGTCACGTACGTGTCATCGTCGGCTCGCCGTGGATCTGCGGCACCTCGACGCGTGGCGCCTTTCTCGCGAAATCGTTCACACGGTCTGCCCTTCCACCTGCTCCAACCGCCTCCCGGTCCTTCCCCCTCCTCCCGCCACCAAACCCCAGCGCTGCTGCTGGCCAACCTCCCTTCACGCACCCGCGCAAGGTATTGACAACACGTGGACGACAACGCCTTCGTGCGCTGCACGTACACCGGCGTGACTCCCAGGAGGACGGCGCCCATGAGGGCTGTGGTGAGGTGGAGAGGGAGGACTGAGGGAGAGAGAGAGAGGAACTCGCTCTCAGCAGCCTTCCCGACGAGCGCGTCCACACGCAGCAAGATGGGAGGTGCGCGAGGAGGTCAGGGATGGGAGAGAGTGGGCGAAGGGGTGCTGATCGGTGACAGACGCGTCCGCGCTGTGTGTGTGTCTGTCTGTGTGTGTGTGTGTGTCTCCTTCTCTGTGCGCGGTCTCAGCGCGTCCTGTTCACGTTTTTGTTGTTTTACGACAGGGTGTGTGTGCGAGCGTCTGGGTGCCTCGCTGCGCTGTCTCTCTGAGGGTGCCCGTGCAGCTGCGTGCTGTCCTCGCGTGCGTGACGCGCAGTGGTGGTCGTGCGCACGCACGCGCATCAGCGGACGTCCCTCCGCCCTCTCCCCCTTCTTCACTTCCCCCTTCTTCTCCTCCCTTTCTTCGAGCTGTTACCCGAGTGTGCCTTCGCGCATGCTGAAGCGCGTGCGCCTCTATGTGTATGTGTGTGCGTGTGTCTGTGGGGACGTACGTACACCCGCACCAGGTACAGCCGCTCTCTACTCCTCTTTCCCCTCCCCCTCCCCCCTGTCTCCCTCTCTCCCTCTTGCGGCGGCAGCAACTGTTCCCCCTCCTGCGCATCGGCCCGCGAACCTGCCGAGGGACCTCCTCCCCACACACCGACGCGCTGACCCAACCGCAGAGGGCCGTCGTGCGCGCGAGGTGTAAACCAACAAAAAAAGGAAGAAGACGACTAGGAGGAAGATCATAACACAAGCACAACACACGAGAAGAGCTCGCGGCGGGGCGAGCTGATGGTGCCCCACACGCAAACTCGTGCCACTGTCGCGTGGCTGCATACCGAACCTCGCTCTCTCTCTTCTCCCAGGTCCCGTGATGGCGCGAGGTGAGAGGGGATGTTGACAAGGGAGAGCCGAGATCGCGTGCCCACCCAGACTGCTCGAGGATGGAAAGGAACATCAGGTTGAGGGTTGGGGGTGCAGCTCTCGTTGCCCGCCCTCATGAGCCTCCAATGCAAGCGTGCGTGTGTGTCCGGTCTGCCTCGCACTGCACGCCGCTCCACCACCCTGGCCACCTCCGTCGAACCTCTTGTTCCCGCTTCTCCTGTCTGTCTCCACACACCCACACACACACAGATTCGCGCACGCACGATCGGGTTGCACACAGGTAAAGTCAACCAAGGCACACAACTGCGCAGCACGCCTTTCTCTCTCCCTCTCTCTGCTCTTCTTTCACGCTCGAGCTCCACAGCGTTTCGCCACTTCACCCCGCGTACGCGACGTGGCGTGCATCAGCCAACCCGATCCTCCCCCTCCTCGTCGTCACTGCCGCCGTCATGCCGCCCAAGAACGCAGCGAAGGGCAAGCAGTCGCAGCAGCAGCAGCAGCAGCAGGCCCAGCAGGGCGGCGGCAAGAAGGGCAAGGGCAAGCAGGACGCCGATGACTTTGACGCACTGCTGGCGGCTGCGGTGCAGGCCACCAAGGCCGACGCCGCGAAGAACCACAACAGCCAAAGCAACGGTGGCAAGAGCGGACAGGCCGGTGGTGCTGGCGCATCGAGCAACAAGAGCCTCGCCGCGGACGAGCCCGTCGTGCCCAGCTCCGCCGACCACCCCGCGAACCCGTACCCGCTGACGGCGGATGGCCTCCCCCGGCAGACGTGGCCAGAGCCCACGATTCCTGTCGCCAAGCAGTTCGCCGCTGGTCACTTCCCCACAGGCGAAATCGTCGACCACCCGGGCGAGGTGAACAACTTCCGCCGCAGCAGCGAGGAGAAGCGCGCGCTGGAGCGGGCGAGCGCGCAGCAGGTGCAGGAGATGCGGGAGGCTGCGGAGGTGCACCGACAGGTGCGCACGTGGGCCCAGAGCTGGATCAAGCCCGGCCTCTCCCTCATGCTCATGACGGACCGCATCGAGAAGAAGCTGAACGAGCTCATCGGCAAGGACGGCATCGTGCGCGGGCAGGCGTTCCCGACCGGCTGCTCGCTGAACCACGTCGCGGCCCACTACACCCCGAACACAGGAGATGAGAAGATCGTCGTGACGTACGACGACGTCATGAAGGTCGACTTCGGCACGCACATCAACGGCCGCATCATCGACTGCGCCTGGACCGTCGCCTTCAACCCAATGTTCGATCCGCTGCTGCAGGCGGTGAAGGAGGCGACGTACGAGGGCATCAAGCAGGCCGGCATCGATGTTCGTCTGGGCGACATCGGCGCCGCCATCGAGGAGGTGATGGAGTCGCACGAGGTGGAGATCAACGGCAGGGTGTACCCGGTAAAGAGCATCCGAAATCTCTCCGGCCACAACATCGCCCCGTACACGATCCACAGCGGCAAGAGCGTGCCGATCGTGAAGGGCGGGGAGCAGACCAAGATGGAGGAGGGCGAAGTATTCGCTATTGAGACGTTCGGGTCGACGGGCCGCGGCTTCGTCAACGAGGACCTGGAGTGCTCGCACTACATGATGGTGCCCGGGGCCGAGGTGATGCAGCTGCGCTCCGAGAAGGCGCAGCAGCTGCTCAAGCACATCCACAAGTCCTACAACACGCTGGCCTTCTGCCGTAAGTGGCTGGACCGCGACGGCTATGATCGTCACCTCATGAACCTGAACCGCCTCGTCGATGAGGGGGCCGTGAACAAGTACCCGCCGCTGGTGGACATCAAGGGCAGCTACACGGCGCAGTTCGAGCACACCATCTACCTCGGCCCCACCGCGAAGGAGATCCTCTCCAAGGGCAACGACTACTAGCGTCCGTCCGTCCGTCCGTGTGTGTGTGTGTGTGTGTGTGTCCGTGTGTGTCTATCTGTGCTTGCGTTTCTCAAATGACCTTATCTCCTCTGTCCACTCCCTCTTGTTGCTTCGGAGTTGGTGCTGCAGCTGCCGTTCTCGGTGGCTGATATCTCGCCAAGGGCACGTCGACACGCCCCCCCCTCCCATCCCCTCCCCTCCCCTCCCGCCTCTTCCGTGCCGCGTGTCTTGTGCGTCTCTTGTCGTGCTGGGCGGGTGTTGTGTGGCTGCCTCGGCGCTCTTTGGCTCCCCCGTGTGAGTGGTGGGGGGGGGGGCGGGGGGCGGGGGCGTGCAGACACAGAGCGCGGGTGCGCTCCCTCTTCTGACTTCCCCCCCCTTCCCCCGCCTCGGGCTCTGCCGCTACATGCATGCCTGCCTGCACACCATCGTGCGACTTTACGAACGTGTTGGCGCTGTTGTGCCTGCTTCACCGTCTACCTGCTTTCCCCTCGCACGACGCGAGGTGTATGCCTCTCTCCGCCTTCGTGTTGTGTGTGTGTGTGTGCCATCAGCCCAGCGCGTCACCGCTGCAAGTGCGTGGCGTGCACGCTTGTGCGGCGTGTGTGTGTGCGTGTGTGTGAAGGAGAAGCGGAGTGATGAGCAACCTCCGGCGAGACACGCGTGCGCCGCTGCATATTCACCTAACATAAACCGCCGAAAAGCAAGTGGACAGAAAGTGTGTGGCTAGGAGGACAGCAGGAGTTGTGGCGCACTCACTCGCACCCATCCAACGTGCGTGCGTCTGGGTGACACATAACGGAGGTGGCGACAAGGTGATGTGCGAGAAGACGCGTGTGTAGGGGGGGGTGCGATGGGTGCGTCTCCCGCCCATCTCTGCGGTGCAGCTGTGCATCTGCTCGAGCTGTGCTGAAGGTGGACCTGAATCACACGTCCGTTCTCCACCTTGCGATGCCAGCTACTGTGCGTACGTCCCGGCTCTCTCGAAGGCGCGCACCTCGCGGTCTTGCGTAAGGTGCTCGCACCTCTTTCCTGAAAGCGCGCTTCCCCGCTTCCCTTCGCTTCGTTGAAATCGCCCCACTTGTCGACTGCGCATCCCATCTACACGCTCGCATCACCGCAGCGCGCGCCTGCCCACGTGCGCACACACTCACTTCTTGGTGCCAGTACGGAAAGCGCACCCAATATCGCTTCTCCTTCTCCGCATTCACGTCCACTTCAGTGACCAGCTCTCGTCTGGACGGCACTGCACTCACGCTCATACCCCTCTCTCCCCAACACACACACACACACACACACACACACACACACACACACACCCACACACGGACGCACGCCGCACGATGCTTCGTCTCTCGCTGCGCCGACTTGCCGCCTCCACCGGCGGCTTCTCCTCCGCCGCCTTCACCGGCGATGACGGCGGCGCCTACGCGCGGCAGAAGCTTGAGCAGGAGGTGCTGCAGCGGCACCATCAGGGCACCGCGCCCGACGCGGCGCCACCCCACGGCACGGCAGCAGGTGCCACCTCGTCGACACCTGGCACGGAGACCGGTGCGTCGTCGTCGCCGGCATCTTCGTCGTCTGCTGCTGCTGCTGCTGGACCCTCTGCGACCCCAGCGGGAGAGGACGCGACGTGCGCGCCAACGGGCTTTGCCGGAGTGCGCGGCGACGCGCGTGGCGGGCCCAGCACTGCGGAGTCGGCGGACCTCCCCCGGGAGCGGCCAACCATCGACACGTACCGCGCGATGAGGGATCGCGAGCTTGTCGAGACACTGCAGCTGCGTGATCGGCAAATTCATGAGCTGCGCACCATCTACGAGAACTTCCACTACGAGGCGGATCGGCACTTCCGCAAGATGATCTTCGACTACCACGATAAGACGATGCAGCTCTCGCAGGTGCACGGCCGAATGCAGCAGGCCTCGCTGCAGATCAACCGTGAGGCGCTGACGAGGATGCGGGATGAGCAGGAGATGATGACTCGCGACAAGCGGATTGTCTTCACCATCTGCACGCTGTGGTGTGTCGTGTTCTGGGTGTGGGTGCGCCGGCACTACGTGCAGCGGCGCGAGCTGGAGCGCGACCCGATGGAGGGGAGTGAGTGGGCCGCGATGACGCCCTCTGTGACGGGGATCGGCAGCTACAACGACAACTTTCTTGGGAGCCGGCGGCGCAGCGCACGCGCGGTGGAGACGACGTGGGAGCGTGAGCTGCGCGAACGCCGCGAGGCGCAGGACCAGCTGGAGCAGCAGCGAGCCGTGCTGCGCAACCAGGCCGAGCTGCAGAAGGCGGTGGCTGCTCGTCGCGAACAGCAGCAGCAGCAACAGCAGCAGTCGTCGTCGTGATGCCGCGATGTGTTGTGAGGGTACACATTCCACTGCAGTACAAGAGCGCTGACACACACACACACACACACACCGACGCCTCTGCGCGGCTCTGATTCTTGAGTTCTGATTTCGGCTATCGTCACAGAGCAGCTTCATTGTAGGCCTCGAGCGTGCGTAGAAGGCGCGTTGAACACAAGAATAGAAGAACAAGACACACGTCTGACCCATCTTTGCAAAACGGACGTCCAAGGATGTCCTCGTATGAAGTGCGGTGCTCTTCTCGCGAAGCTTGCGCGATGGGGTCTCTAGCACGGCACGCCACACCTTCTTCTCTCGTGTGTGTGTGCGTGCGCGTGGCACCTACGGCAGTGCTGCCGTCGCGTTTCGCGCAACTCTCTCTCTCTCCCAGCATGACCCGCGTCACTCTCCCGTTCGCTTCCCCATCGAACACCTCGCTCCCCTACGTGCCGTGGATGGTGTGCTCTCCGCCCTTTGCGTGTTCTGGCGCAGTGCCCTGGTCCACCAAGTCTCACTCAGCACCCCACTCTCCTCGTATCCCTCCTCACGACAGCAGAACCGCACGGAGCACCATCTCACCACGGCAACACGTCTGCACTTCGATCACTCCCATCCCCACCACCCCTCCCACACGGCAACTTCGCCCATCAAACCCCAAGCACGCCTGCGTCATCATGAGCAGCTCCGCGGTTCCCTCGTTTGGTGCCTCCGCCGAGTCGCGCAAGTACGAGATGTCGGAGCGCACCCTCGTCACGCAGGAGGAGATTTGGGCCGCCACGTCGAAGTGCGCCAAGCAGATCGCGCAGGACTACAAGAACTGCAAGCTGAGTGAGCAGAACCCGCTGTACCTGCTGTGTGTCCTCAAGGGCAGCTTCATCTTCACGGCCGACCTCGCCCGCTTCCTGGCGGATGAGGGGGTGCCCGTTAAGCTCGAGTTCATCTGCGCCAGCTCCTACGGCACCGGGGTGGAGACGTCGGGTCAGGTGCGCATGCTGCTCGACGTCCGCGACTCGGTGGAGAACCGCCACGTGCTCATCGTGGAGGACATCGTTGACAGCGCCATCACGCTGCGGTACTTGATGCGGTTCATGCAGGCCAAGAAGCCGGCCTCGCTCAAGACGGTGGTGCTGCTGGACAAGCCCGCAGGCCGCAAAGTGGAGGTGCTGGTCGACTACCCGGTCATCACGATCCCTCACGCCTTCGTCATCGGCTACGGCATGGACTTCGCCGAGTCCTACCGCGAGCTGCGTGACGTGTGCATCCTCAAGAAGAAGTACTACGAGAAGCCGTCCAGCAAGATTTAAACCACAAACGGACGATGAAAAAGTCGAGCGTCTGCCTGCGTGTGTGTGTGTGTGTGTGTGCATCTGTGTGCGTGCGCGCACGCAGGGGTGCGGCTGTCGAGTGGAGCGCGCCCGCGTCACCTGCATCCTCGCCTTGTTCTCCGTTTCTCTTCCTCATCCCCTGCCTTCCACTTTTGTTTTCCGTTGAGCTCCTCCTCTCTGTAAATGTTCCCCCCCCTCCTCCACGATGTGGTCCCGGAGAGGCTAGGACGCAAGGAGGTAGAGAGGGGGACGGGAAGGGGGGGGGAGGGAGAAGGCGGGCGCCTCGTGCGTGGAGGACGCGTGCGTGTGAGCGTGGTTCAGTGTAGACGCTCCGCGACGCGCTGTCTTCACTGCCGTCTCGCCCCCCCCCCTCCCCCCACCTTCGCCTCCGTTCTCTCTCTCTCTCCACTCTTTTCTCCGCTCTTGCGCATCGCCTCCCTTCCCCTCCTCTCCTGTGCGTTGCCTCCCACCCGTTGATCTCCTTTACCTTGCGTGTGCGGCAGCCGCCCACACCGACACGAACCTTCTTCATCATCGCGCGCCCCGTCCTGTTCATGCCCTCTGGCATGCCCCCACTCGCTCAACCCCCCCCCCCCCTCCGGAGTTGCCCCCCACGCCTGCACGCGAACCCTTATTGATCATCACTTGCGGGCACCCCTGTCTTCTGCTTTTTCTTGCCGGCTTTCTTACTACACCGCATATCGCCCGCTGCGGTGCGCGGGGGTGTGGGGTGTGGGGTGTGGGGATAGCGAGAGAGAGGCGGAGTCGGACGAGGATGGGGGAAGGCGCGTGGTGTGATGGAGAGGGAGCAGTGCGTGGGCGACTGCGCACCTGAACGAGGGTGACGTGTGCGTGTGTGTGCGTGTGTGTGGCAGCGTTTTTCGTTCTGTCAGGTTGAACTGCTCTACTAAACGCGAAGCGATGTTTTCTCTTTTTTGTTCCNTTCCCACTCGCTCAACCCCCCCCCCCCTCCGGAGTTGCCTTCCCCCCCCCCCCCACGCCTGCACGCGAACCCTTATTGATCGTCACTTGCGGGCACCCCTGTCTTCTGCTTTTTCTTGCCGGCTTTCTTACTACACCGCATATCGCCCGCTGCGGTGCGCGGGGGTGTGGGGTGTGGGGTGTGGGGATAGCGAGAGAGAGGCGGAGTCGGACGAGGATGGGGGAAGGCGCGTGGTGTGATGGAGAGCGAGCAGTGCGTGGGCGACTGCGCACCTGAACGAGGGTGACGTGTGCGTGTGTGTGCGTGTGTGTGGCAGCGTTTTTCGTTGTCAGGTTGAACTGCTCTACTAAACGCGAAGCGACGTTTTCTCTTTTTTTGTTCCTCTGTGAACCCTCTTGAAGGCTGTACATGCTTCCGGTACACAACCTCCCCCCCCCCCACACACACACACACACCCGCCCTTCCCTTCCCTCCCCGCCCCCCTCCCTCCCCTCCGCCGCACACGGAACTTGTGCTGCGGTGCTCTACGCTCACTGACGTGCCTAACGTGGTGCGGAAACGCCTACATGTAAACACGCACACACACACACACGTGTACTCATGCATGCGGAGGCAGGTGGCGCATCACCGAACACGTGTGCGTGGGGGCTGGGCATCACTGCCGAGAAGCTTCGTTGATCTCTCCCGCTTCTCTCGTGGTGATGCCGCCCCGCGCCGCTCCACCGTGTGCCGTCCCCCGAGTATCACCCGCCTCTCTCTCTCCCTCTCTCCCTCGCTCCCCGCTGTACACCGTCCCGCCAGTGCGCCACGGCGCGCGATGCCACTTCTCCTGCACGCACAGTGCAAATGCAAGGCGGGGGTCGGGCTGAGACATGGGATCTGTGTGCTCGAAAGGGCAGAACAGAGAAGTAGGGGTTTTTTTTGGGGGGGCGGGAGGCCGGCGATGTGGTGGGCGCCAACCCGATGTGTGACAGTCTTAAGCGTGAAGAAAAAGAAGGCGCCGGTGAAGTAGAGAAGGAGGCACCGAGATGGATGCGTGGGCGCAACGACTGTGTGTGTGTGTGTGTGATGGAGTGGGTGGACGCGGTCACCGCAGCAAGGTCTGCCCGTTCATTCGCCACTGTCGCACCTGTGCCTGCCTCCCCCTCCACCCCTCTCTTGCGGCCTTCGTCTGCAGTGTGTGTGTGTACATGTAAGCACCGCAGCTGGCGCAATGCCCCCACCCCCCAAAAAAAGGCGCGCACAGGCACCTGCTGCACCTCCACCACCATCACCACCAGCGCCATCACTACCATCTCCTTCTAATAAGCGGAAGGTTGCACTTTACATTCAAGCAAGCATGCACTTCCTGATGCGCGTGTGTGTCTGTGTGTGCCTTTGCAGAGGACACCTAAAGGCCAATACTCACGCTGATGGCGTCTTGACCCCCTCGGAGAGCCGTTGCGTATTCGCGCGGACGTGTCCGGCGGTGTGAGCAGGCGTGTTGCGCGACACCGCGGAGCTGCCTGAAGGCCCAGACCTTGTCGCACAGAAGCTCGTCCTCGCTCTCGCCCCCACTGGCCCCCGCTGCTCCCCCCTCCCTCCCTCCCTCACCCCCATCGGGCGAAGCGTGATGGTGACTTGACGTGGTGCTCCCGCACACGGGCTGAAAGCGCGCGGCGGTTTGCACGCTCCCCCCTCACACTCTCCTCGGCTCCACTTCTTCTCTGACCTCCTCGTCCCGTGTAGGAGTATCCACACTGAACGTGACGCCCAGCGCCGCCCGCGCTTGCCTCAACCAGCTTCTGTCTTGTTTCACCCACACACTTCTCTTAATTCTAAACACACACGAACACACGCACACAGCAACACGCGCACGAAGGCCACCACCGTCGATCTCCTCTTCTGTTCACTTGCTTCCTGTTGACACATAAACACTCCTTTTCCTCACCCGATCGCGTACCCCACCCCCCGCGTTGTCTCGAACGCCTTACTTCTCCTACTTCTCATATATATAAAAAGCAAAGGCCGTCCCGCAGACACACACACACATACAGACGTTGTTCATCATGCAGTCCACGCACCGCTGCACCGGCTCGGTGGACGCGCAGGGCCGCGTGTTCGTCGATGGTCGAGAGTACCCCATGGCCTCTAGCATCGTGGCCACTGAGGACGTCATCCAGGCCAGCATCAAGGCCACGGCTGAGGCAATTGCGAAGGACTACAAGCCGCTGCATCACCGCGACACCCGCCTACCGGCGAGCGCGGCGGCCGCGCTGCCGCAGGAACCGGAGGCACCCATCAGCTACGACAACCCGCTCATCATAATCTCGGTCCTCAAGGGCAGCTACATCTTCACGGCAGACTTCGTGCGCTACCTCGGTGACGCCGGGCTTCCCCACGTTGTGGACTTTGTGAGGCTGGCGTCGTACAATTCGGGCACGAAGAGCACCAACAAAATCTCCGTGCTCATGCGCCCCAAGTTCGAGAACCTGCGCGGAAAGCACGTGCTGATCGTCGAGGACGTCTGCGACTCGGGCCGCACGCTGCGCTTCCTGCGCGACGAGATCATGGAGAAGTTCCAGCCGAAGAGCCTGAAGACGCTGGTCATGGTGAACAAGGAGCCCGCCGCGCGCAAGGTGCGATTTGAGCCCGAGTACGCCTGCCTCGACGGCCCGAACAAGTACATTATCGGATACGGGTTTGAGGTGAACGACCGCTACCGCGACTTCCGCCACATCTTCACCCTTCGGGATGGGCAAGCGAGGCGCTACCCGGCCAAGCTGTAAGTCGAGGCAGGAGGTCCACACGCGTTGACGCCGTTGCCGCCATATGTCCGCACCTCTGCCCCCCCCCCCCCCCGACCCGTTCGCTGCCTCCCCCACTCCTCCGTGTCTCCCTCCCGCCTCCCCAGCGCACGCCCCTCCCGCGTGCACGGCCTCCTTCTCTGTCTCCAGGTGCATGCGCGTTGCCTCACAGGGCGTCAAGAGGCGAGCAGGCGAGGGGGGAGGAGGCAGAGAAGAAAGACAGCACGTAAATGAGCGGGACGAGGCCGCAACGCAAGCACGTGTGTGTGTGTGTGTGTGTGGAGCGGGACGGTGGAAGGGGGGGGGCGGACGAGAACCGTGTGTGTGTGTGTAAGTGTCGGGTGGGTCGCAGGAGGGGACGAAGAGGGGGGTGGTGGTGGAGAAGGAGCAGGGGGCGCTGGCAATAGTGTAATTGAGTAAGAGATGTAACGTGCAGACCCTTCTCCCGTCACCCGCCACCCGCCCCCTCCGCAGGCGTTCTCCCTCTCTCCCCGTTATTGGCGACTTCGAGCTACACATAAGAGTCCCTCTGGCGACTCCACCTGCGGCCCCCCCCTCCCCTCGACACAGCCTTCTTATCATTCCTGTCTCCCGTCCCTTGGCAATGAACCGCCTCCTCCTTCCACTCCCCGCCCTCCCGCACCTCGAAGCCCCCCCCCCCCCTCGCTCCCCCTCCACCACCCGCGTTGCGCACCGTGCGGCGCACACCTCTTCCCTCTGGTTCCCCCAACTATCGCATCGCCGTTCCGCCACTGACTTCCCTCCTTTGTTTCCTCGCTGACCCCCCCCCTCATTCTCCTCTCGGGTCGTTGCTTGTCGCGAGGCGATGCCGCGATGCGAAATCGTGAAGCCGTAGTCCGACACACACACACACGGACACACACACATGGACACACACGCCAACAGTGCGCTGTCATGTGTCTGTCGCGGACGGACGAGAGGAGAAGTAGCGCAGATGAAAGTTGGCGTGCTCTGAGGCCTTTGAACCACTTCTTCTCTCCCTCCTCCCACACACGCACGCCGACACTCACGCATAGAGCGAAGTCCCACCGTGGTGTGCCCGCCCCTCCCTGTTGACTTAAGTGGGGTTTGCAGGCGCGCATCTACGTGTGTGAAGGCGTGCGTGCGTGTGTGTGTGTATGCGTGTGTGCTCCCGCATACATCAGGCGCATCGCACACCGTTTTCCGATTCTTTTCCTTTTGTTTCTCCTCTCCTTGTGTGTGTGTGTGTGTGTGTGTGTGTGTGTGTGTGTGCGTGTGCATGTCTTGATGTGTGTCGCCCTTCCCCTCTTTACTCCCTCTGCCCCCCCGCCCCCACCCTCTCTCTACTCCCTCAGCCCTGTCAGCGTGAAGTGATGCGAGGGAGGTGAGCGGCGGCGGCGACGCGGGGGTGGAGGAGAAACGAGAAGGCAACGCGGTGTTGTCCGCAGGACACGGCGTCGCCCCCGGCCGGCCTCCCCCCCCCCCCACCCACCGCAGGCCACAGCAGACTCAGTACAAAGTCTGGATAAGCGACGCAGAGCAGCCGACTCCGTGGAGTGTAAGCACACAGGAGGAACCTACGTGTGCGTCAACCTCAGCCACCACGCATGGGGAAGTGGCGGAGGCTTCGCTCTCCACCTCTGCGGCTCCATCGCCTCTTCTCCGGCGCTTGTGTGCCGCGTCGTCATCTCGGCGATGATCATCATCACCGTAGCGTGACACCCACGACTGGGCTACTCCTCCCTCTATCCTCCCCCCCTCGCGGCATCCCCTCCTGCCCATTTTTTTCTGTCGTGGCTTCCGCGCTCGACGTGGGTGCGCGCGCGAGAGTAGTTCTGCACACACACACACAGTGTGGCGGGTTCACATCGCTATTCCCCACCACCCCACTCACCCTCACTTACTGCTACTATCAGTGGTGTACCGTTGTCCTTCTCGCAGCATCACACTCGAGGCGACGAAGTTGCACAGGTGTCACACGGTGCATGTACACACACACACATACCCAAAGTCTAATTAGGCAACATCACCGTTCGCGACCGCACTTTTTTCTTTTTTTATTTTCGCGCGCCCCGGGGCTTTCATCTCCCCCTCCCCCGTCCCCGCGTGTGTGCCGCTCTCGATCGCGCTCTCTGCGCTGCTGCTGTTGTTGGCGCTGTCGTCGGCCCCCGCCCTCCACAGCCCCCCTCCCCCTCCCCACTCTCCCGTTACCCTTCCCTCTCTATTGGGCTCTTTTCTTTTATTGACGTAGTGCCGCGCTGCTGTCGTTGTGTGTGTGTGTGTGTGTGTGTGTGTGTTATCGTGCGTGTTTGTGTGCCGTGAGCTTTGCACCTTTTTCTTTTCGTATTCTCCCGCTGCATCCCCCCCCCCCATACCCCCCTGCCCCATCCTCCCTTGCTCCTTTTCTCTTCGCGCCCTCATCCACCTTCCACCTTCATCCAGCTCCCTCCTCTCCCATCCTTTCCCCCCTTGCCTCCTCCTCTTGCTCGCAAGTCGTGTGCGTTCGTGCCCTCCCGCCCCCTCCCCATCTCGTGCGCGCGCTCACGGCTTTGCCCCGTTTTCCTTTTACGAGGCGTCTTCGGTGGTTGTCCAGTGCATCGGCCGCGCGACTGCCCCGCGGCACGGTTACGTGGTTCAAGGTGGTGTTGTCGCGGTGTTTTGCGGCTGACCCGTCGTCATTCACTTTGAGCGGTATTGCGCGCGTCAGCGCTGCTTCGTTCTGTGCGCACCCTCCGCGGTTCTTTTCTCTTCTTCCGCTGTCTGCCATCGAGGCGGTGCTGCGCGTGTCCGGCACCCGTCGACTCCGCTCCATCCTAGCGCGTGCGCACGAGGGGGGGGGCCCAGGCGTCTCCCGACGGAGATCTGCGCAGCGGCTGCGGTGGGATAGCGCGGCAAACGCACCCCGCCCTCCGAAAGGCACATCTTCGCTCGCACCGCGGTTCCTCCTTGGGCTTTTTTGGTTTTACTTTCAATTGGAAAAAAAAAGGAAACAAGCAAGACACTCACACGCGCGCACGCACACTCAAGTTGGAACTCATCACAGACGCACGCACGCCCCGCATTCGGCGAGGACGCGCAGGGCAAGAGAGAGAGAAAGGAGCGGGGAAGGCGTAGGTGCTTTCCCCCACTCCCTCTCACCCGGGCCCGTCGCGCCCGCCTCTGCATCGCCTTTTTTCTTTCTTCTCCAGCTCCTCTCCTGTGCGCGTCCGCCGCGGCTATTGAATTCACGCCTCCTCCTCCCCCTCCCTCCAAATCGTCGCCACTACTCTCCACCCGCTGAGGTGTTGCGCCGCTCACCCTGTGTTTGTGCCAAGTGGGGGGAGGAGTGAACTCAACACCTGTACTGCAGGTTGCGCACACCACGCATTCTACGCCTGCCCATCGTTCTCCTGTTTCTTCTTTTTTTTCCAAGTGTGGTGCGTTCTCGAGGTGTGCGGATTCGCGTGCATCTCTTGCGTCTGTGCATCACACACACACACACACTGGCGGGCTTATCCCAAAGTCCCCCCCTTCCTCTCTCCTCTCTCTTCCTGCTAACTCCGTCTTGGCTTTTCTTTTTTCGTTTTCCACGCGTTGGCGGATCGACGCACCCCCAAACGCACTTGATTGTGCATCAGCGCACACACACACACACACACACACTTCATTTCCCCGCTTTCTCTCTCTTCAATATTGTTGTGCTTCACTTCCGTCCTCTCGCCCCCCCGGCCCTGTCGTCTCCCCCTCGCGGCGCATTGACTACGCGGGGAGGCGGAGGTGACGTGACAGTGAAGGGGGGTTGTCTGCGTGTGCTCGTCTTTCTTTCCCCGCTCCTGTCTCCGCTCGCCTTGGTGATTGGCCGCCGCCTTCGTTGTTGTTGTTGTTCTCTCTGTTGCCTCGTCTGCAAGTCGCCGCGTCAGCTTTGCCCTCCTCTTCTCCTTTTTTTTCTTCTTTGCCTTCCCCTCGTGGAGCGCCTCCTCCGCGTGCGGAGCTGCGCTGCTTCTACTGTTGTTATGGTGCTGCCTCTACACGCCGTCTAGCCTGTTAGCCGCTTCTGAACAATCTGTGAACACCTCCCCTCCCCCCAACACACACACACACACGCACATCACCTCGAGCGTTCCCGTTTCTGTTTCTCAGACTCTCTGTCCTGCTCCCGCTCTGTCTGTCTCTCTCTCTCCAGTGCCACCAGCGAGTGTGTTCCCGTCGCAGGGCGTCCTCCCGTCACACCCCCTCCCCCCAGCGGTTTGACTTTTCGCGTTCTTGTGCACTACTTTGCTTTGGCTCTCCCTCCCCTTTTGGCACCGTCCGCGCCTTCATTCCCGAGGTGTCGTGGCACTCCCCCGTGGCGGGCCGGGACGTGACGTCGTCGTTGGGCTTTCCGCGTTGCGTGTCCGCCCGTTCCACTGCTCCCGCCCCCTGTGTGTTTGACTTGGCCGCGTCACTTGTCTTCTTCTTCTCGTTGGTGCTTCATCTCGGCGTGCAGTGCCTTTGTGTGCACGCACGTGTCCTCTTTTTTTCTTTCCTTCTTGCGTTATCTTTCACCGTGTGCTGCGTCGGCGCTGCAGGTGCTGGCAGCGGTGTAGAATCCACTACTGTGCGCGGTGACAGTGAAGTGTGTGTGTGTGTGTGTGAGTGCCAAGCAACGGCTTCGTTGCTCAGTCTTGTGCTTTGCCCTCGCTCCTGGTGCTTCAACACCTTCCTCTCTCTTTCTCTGGTCTCGCACGCTTCTGTGAAACAAGAGAAGGTGCGAGGGGAATCACACGAAGGAGAGAGAGAGAGCTTTGCTTTGTTGGCCGCTGAAACCGCGATACGACGACGGCCACATCATCTGCCGTGGGGCCGCGTTGCGTCTGCACCTCCCCTCCTTCTTCTTCCGTGGTTCTTGTTTGTGTTCTCAAGCCCCCCCCGTACCGCTCTCTCACTTCGTGTCTTGTACGCTGACCTGCTTTTTTTTCCCTTGTCTTCTTCTCTTGCCCGCGTTTATCTCGCATGGCGGACCTTCCACGGTGGCCGCGTTACCGGCCGATACGCGTGATCGGCCAAGGCGGCTTCGGCACCGTGTACCTGTGCACCGACACCGAGCCGAGCAGCCCGCGCTATAAGCAGCACGTCGCGGTCAAGGCCGTTTCTCTTAGCGCGCTGTCGGACGAGGAGGCGCTGCTCGTGATGTCTGAGGTGTCGCTGTTGAAGAACATTGACCATCCCAACATCATCGCCTACTACGACTCCTTCCTCTACGACGAAGTGGAGGCGACGGCGCCGTCGTCGTCGCCGCAGCGACGCGGCAGCAGCAACAGCGGCACCGCTGGCCGGCAGCGACACCGCGCTTCGCAGGACGCTGACGCGACCACGAGCGGCGCAGGGGCCTTTCATGCCCAGTGGCTGTGCCTCGTGACAGAGTACATGGACGGCGGCGACCTCGCTTCGCTCATCCGACAGTACGCCGGCCAGCAGGGCCTGGACAGCACAGCCGGCGGCCCGCCACGCGCCGCCGCCAGCACCACCACCACCAGGTCCATCACCACAACAGCACGGAAGGCAGCTCCAGCCGCCGTGAACCCGTCGCCGCCCTTCTCGAGAGCCTCGAGCTTCGGCCACTACGACGACTACGGGCTGGCGGGCGGCATGGGCTTCGACCTCTGGACCTCCCCAGGTGGTCCGCCGGCGCAGCGGGGCGCTGCCGCCGCAGCGGACGGCGAGGCGCCGCAGAGCGCGTCTCCGCCCCCCTTTGCGCCACCACCCGCGGCAGCAGCGCTTCATAAGCGGCGGCGGTCCGGCAGCGGTGCCCCAGGTGAGGATGCCGGTGCTGGGATGGAGCACGCTGCGAGCCACGCGGACGACGACTGGGCAAGTCGCAGCCGGCTGCACCGTGAACGCCTTGCCACGACACTGCGGGCTGCACCGCGGCCGCTGGCCAGCGTGCACGGGGCCGGGGACACGTGGATGTCCGATGCCTCGGAGGCGGCCATGCCGGCCACCCCACTGGGCGCCACGGAGCTGGGCAGCGCTGCCGGCAGGGGCGCTGCTCTTCACGAGTACGGCACCACTGGCCGCGCTGGCCTGCACCCGGCAACGACGGCGGCAGCGGTCGAGGCCGCCGTCCCCACGGTGCCGCAGCTGCCCTCGCAGCCGAACCAGCTGTGGGTGGAGTCGTTCTTGATCACCGACATCGCGCGGCAGTGCCTGGACGCGCTCGCCTACCTGCATGCCCTCTGCATCGTGCACCGCGACATCAAGCCGTCGAACATCTACCTCTCCAAGCGCGACGGCACGGTGAAGCTGGGCGACTTCGGCGTCTCGAAGCTGCTTCAGCCAGCGACGCCGTTCGCCACGACGTTCGTGGGCACCCCGTTCTACCTCTGCCCTGAGCTGTGCATGGGCGACCCGTACTCGTTCGGGGCCGACGTCTGGGCCCTCGGCGTGCTCCTGTACGAGCTCTACTGCCTCAAGCTGCCCTTCACCTCCGACAACGTGCTTGCCCAGATCTACGTCATCACGGAGGGGACGTACGACACGGTCGCCCTGCGCACCCCGCACGCCTTCGCGGAGGCACAGCGTGGCGTGCTCACGCAGCTGTACGGCCCCAACTTCGCCGAGTCGGAGCAACTCCTCCACTCCCTCGTCGTGGCTCTTGTGAGCCAGATGCTGCGCATCGACCCCGCGGAGCGGCCGTCGGCCGAGACGCTGCTGTCCACGATGTTCGGCATCGGGTCGCGTGCCGCCTCCTCTGCAGGTCTGCAGACGTCGATGCCCACGATGCTGTCCGCTACCGCCCCCACGCCGATGCGCCGGCCCCCGTCCGCGGGGCTGGTCGCTGCGCGCGACTCCACCGCCGGTGCGTCAAGCGCTGCTGCTACGGCCGCCGCCGCCCCTGCGTCGCGGCGCGGGTCGCTGACCCCCTCGCCGTCCGGCCCCGCCGCCGGGGGTGGTCGCCTCGGCCCGACAGCTTCTGACCAGCACGCGGCGTGGGCCGGCAGCCTCGTCGCCGCCGCTGGCAACGCGCTGCTTGCACAGGCCGCGGCGTCGCCGGCCTCGTCGCACTCGCCCAACGGGGCGGCTGGCCAGCACCGCAGTCGTCGCAGCAGCGGGCGGCACGACGAGGCCTCCGCGTCGCTGGCGGCGTCAAGCACGCCCTTCGCGGTCCGTGTGCGCACCGGTGTCAGCGACCTGCTGCAGGCAATGCCGTCTGGACCACGCGAGCGGCTCGGCAGTCGCGCCGCCGCTGAGGCGCGGGAGGAGCAGGAGGAGCTCGCGCGTGCGCTGCCGCCCGCGTCCCTGCTCTCCGCGTCGTTGAATGAGTGGGCATGTGCCGAGTGGCGCACCTCAGCCTCGGTGAGCTGCAACGGCGCGAGGCCGCCGAGCCGCGGTGGGACGGAGGCCGCCGTCACGACGGGCGCCACGCCGGCCTCCACTTCTGCCGTGGCTGCGGTGGGGCGCGCATCCGTCGACCTCACAGAGTTTTCTGCTCTGCACCTTCTGTCATCCGCTCCGCTGCCGCAGCGGCACGGCGCCGGCACCGACGCGGCCCTCGCCAAGACCGCGGCGGCGGTGCTGGGGCCCGAGGCGCTCTTCAGCTCCGCGAGGGAGAAGTCCGCGGGGCGGCCCGCGACGGGAGGCGGTGCAGCGCCTGTGCAGCCTGCTGCGGATGCGTCGTACTCGGTGTCATCCAGTGCGGGGGCGGCGCTGCTCGGCGATGCGCTGGACCGCCCCATTGGGGCCCACACACGCAGCGAGATCACGGCACTTGTGGAGAACATCCCGTGGCTCAGGAATGCAGAGGTCTTCTCGGCCATCCCGCTCTCCGCCGGCTGCGACGATGTCATGCTCGTCGAACGTGCGAATCGCGGCTCTGGGTCGGCCAGCGGCAGTGGAGGCAGCGTGCTGGCGGCGGCCCAGCTCGGTGACGGGGATGGCGGGGCGGGGGTGTCGTACTCGGTGCTCGCAGGAATGCGCGACCAGCCAGCGTCGCCGGCAGGCCATCCACGCGCTCCGCAGAGCGCGGCTGCCAGTGAGGTGGGTCTCTTCGCGTCCGCCGACGTGGCGGCCGCGGCGCTGCCCTCGCCACCCGTGCGGTACGCCGGCATCGTGTCCCACGGCAACTCCCGTAGTGGCGAAGGGGCTGGCGAGGTGACCCGACTCGGTGAGGGTCCCGCAGCGTACGCCAACGGGGCGGGTGCGGCGAGGGGGGGATCACCGGCGGGCGCTGCGGAGGGCTCGCAGGTCGAGCCGCTGCTGCAGCGCCGTGTCTCGGCAGGCGCCGCTGCCATCATTCCGTCCTTGGCCACAGCAGCAGCAGCAGCACCAGCGGGAGCAGCAGAGGTGCTGTTGCCGTCCGGAGCCGCTCCCCGGCGGCAGCGCGTCTCTGTCACGGCCTTGTCCGCCTCCGCTCTCAGCGCCGGTGTACCGCAGCTAAGCAGCAGCAGCAGCAGCAGCGGCAGCAACAGCGTCGGCCACGACGGCAAGGTCACGTCAGCGCCCTCGTCCTCCTCGACCACCCAAGCATCCAAGACGGAGACCGGCGACAAGACCGCAGACGTGAAGGCGGCCAAGCAGTCGCTCCCCACCTCGGGTGCCACCGGCACCTCCGCGGCGACAGGCCAGCGGGTGCACATGGCCGACTCACTGTCGCCAACACGCACGTCGGCAGGACTCGCTACGGAGTCAAGGTTGCGGCCCGTCAGTGCGGCTGCTGCCGCTGCTGCTGTCGCGGCTGCTGTGGGTGGCGGGGGTGCATATGGAGGGCCCACGTCAAGGGCTGCCGGCGCTTCTCCGGCCCCGGCGGTGCCCATCGTGCCGGCGGAGGCGTCCGCACTGCCGCCGACCCCGAGGGCCCGCTCCCCTGGCCGCATCGAAGGGTACTCGACCACCGAGCTGGAGGCCCTCCTGCGTGCGAAGCTGCTCGCGCACTACCAGCGCCGGCAGCAGCAGTTTCGTGCACAGCGTGCGGCGCAGGCGGAGCAGGAGGCGATCAAGGCCGCCGCCCGGGCGAGGCTCAAGGCGGTCTACGACGAGGCGTACGTGTCCCGTCTGGGCGCGGCGTCGCCGGACGAGGCGCGCCTCACGGCCTCGTACGACTCTGACGACACCACAGCGGAGTCCTCGACGGCGCCGTCGGAGGTGCTGGCCACCGTCGCCGCATCGCTGGGGAAGCCAAGCGGGAGGCCGGCCCTCAAGCGAAGCAAAGGCCCCGCACATACCTTTGCCGGTGACACCTTTGCCGGTGACACCTTCGCGGAGCCGACGAGCTCCGAGACGATGCCAGAGGAGCCGCTGGCCTGCACCGGCACGCAGCGCCCGGCCCTCGACCGGGACGCCTTCGCGAAGGGCGGCACCGCCGCCGCCACCACCACCGCCGCGACGCCGCTGTCCTTCTTCGTGAGCCAGAGCTCGACGCCGCCGCAGGCGCTGCCGTCCGCGCCCGTAGCAGACCTCGGGGCGCCGCTGCCCTTCTCGCTGGAGGCGACGACGCGGCAGGCGCAGTCGGAGGAGCCGGTGATGCGGGCGCTGTCGGCCCGCCACGGAGCACCCGGGCCCCCCTCCGCACGCGTGACTTCCAAGCCGGCGTCTGGGCCTGCGACCTCCCCAGTGGGCGGCCTCCGAGGCGATGACGTCGACTGGCTCACCACGACCCCCGCGGCCCGCCGTGTGCGAGAGGCGGCGGCGCTGGCCGCGGCGGTGGCGCAGCAGCGGGCGGCGTTCCGCAGTGGCGCCGGCCCGGCTCGCCTCCACGTGGCGCCACCGTGGCGTCCCCCACGCGACTCGCGCGATGTGCCGGGCCTGTGGGAGACGTCGTCGGCGGAGGAGGAGGGCGACGCCGCGGCACGCGGGCGGCTAGGCCGGCCTGCCCCGGCGGAGGTGCGGGAGGAGCTGCGGTGGCGCTGGAGCGCGCCGCCGTCGGAGCTGGCCGACGCCGCGTCATCCTCTTCTGCCGACGCGTCGGACGCGACGGACACGGACACTGAGTCCGACGACGAGGGGAAGGGCCCTGCGCGGGGCCGCGCGACGTCGACGGCAAGCCCGGCGCTGGTGTCGTACTCCTCGGCCACCCACGCCAGCACACCGCCGCCACGGCTGTCGTGCTGTTCCGCGGTACTGCAGCGCCAGGACAGGCGGCGGCCCGACTCAGCGGAGGACGCGAGGAAGTCGGCGCGCGCGGCACGCGCACAGGAGCGGCGGCTGCGGCAGCAGCAGCGGAAGCGGCGGCAGGAGCGACGGCGCAGGGCTCGCCACGGCGCCACGGACCACGCAGCGGGCGGCGAGGTGGACGCGGACGAGCAGGCGGCGACTGCAGAGGCGGCGCATGACACGGAGGCGGGCGAGCGGGAGGACGAGGGAGAAGCGGAGGTGCACGCGGAGGAGCAGCTGGCGGCGCTGCCGGTGCCATGCGGATTCCCGGTCCCGCTGGCAGTGGTCGACTCCACGCCCTCCTCGGCCTCCGTCTCCCTCCTCGCCGCTGTCGATGCCGCTGCTGCGGCGGCCAGCTCCAGCTCCACCTCTGTCCCCCTCTACATGTCGTCGCGGCAGCGGCGGCGACGCACGGTGGTCGTCATATCACCTGCGCTGCGCGGTGCGTCGCCAGCGGAGTGGGTCGTGACACCGCCGCCGCCGCCACCGCCACCGGCGCCGTCCTCGACCTCGTCGGCGACCGCCAGCCTCAGCTATGGGGTCAGCACCCCGCACGACAGCACGGCGGAGGAGCAGACGGCGCCGGACTCGAGCAGCACGCCATCTTCGTTCTCCAGTGGCGACGGCACCGCAACGGAGGCGGGCGTGGACAGCGACTCCTCCTCCTCCGGCGACGACGACGCGGCGAGTGTGAGCGGCAGCTCCTCCTCCTCCTCCTCCTCCTCCTCCGACGACACGAGCAGCAGCATGAGCAGTGACAGCGGCGACAGCGACGACAGCGACGAGGTGGACGAGGACGACGACACCG